>JAPVRG010219714.1:0-11109 GCA_029783565.1 Rhagoletis cerasi | reverse complement strand
AAGAATATTTCAAATTTTGGAAAAAGGGGCGTAGCCACGCCCACTTATGGATTTATATGTATATCTCGGTAACCGTTCTACCAATTTCAACCAAACTTGGCACACGTAGTAATCTGGATCCAGCATAGGAAATGGCAGAAAATTTTTGAAATCGGGCAATAACCACGCCCACCTCCCATATAACGGTAGTTTTCAGTAATACAAAAACTGCGATATTTCAGTAACTACTGAAGCTTATTGACTCAAAATTGATATATACAATGATATATTAACGAGTAATAAGAATAATATAAATTTTGGAAAAAGGGGCGTAGCCACGCCCACTTATGGATTTAGATGTATATCTCGGTAACCACTTTACCGATTTCTACCAAACTTGGCACAAGTGTTAATTTTGTTCCAGCATAGGACATGGTCGAAAATTTTTGAAATCGGACAATACCCATGCCCACTTTCCATATAAAGGTAATTTACAGAAATACGAAATCTGTGATTAATCGGGAACTACTTAAGGTAATTTACTTAAAATTTATGTTTGCAATAATTCATTAGCAAGAAGTAACGATTATAAAAAATGTTTAGAAAAAGGGCGTGGCACCGCCCACTTATGACTACGTATGTGTATCTCGGTAATCGTTTTATCAATTTCTACCAAACTCAGTAAAATCAATGTCCTTGCCACCAAAAAGGAAGCTGGTTGAAATCGGGCTGAAAGTACGCCCACATTTCATATAACGGTAAATATCAGTAATATGAAAACTTCGATATTTCGAAATTTAGAAACGGTAATTTACTCAAATTTACTCAAGTTTAAATTATTTCTTTAAGTCTAACTAAGCATTTTATCGACAATGTTTGAAATAGGAAAAACACCCCTGTTTACCATATAACGGTAAGTTTCAGAATTGTGAAAAAAACGATGTTTAATACGTGCGCCGGGTATTTGATGTTCGGTTTCACCCGAACTTAGACTTCTTTACTTGTTTTATTAAAGGTTTTCACTTTTATACGTAAAGGTATGTCTATATGTACATATATTCAATAAATTTAATACAATAAGGGAATGAGTTAAAATTTTAAGACTTCACAATCGCAATGCAAGCAATTTAAATTTTCTTGTATTGATTTCATTTTCTTTGTTTACTTTGCTTTGCGTTTGCCATTTGGCGAACAGTGTTGCTTACTATTTTCGAATATCTCCGAGAGTTGATTCGAACGAACTACGGAGTACGAGTACGTTCGAATCGAATTTGATTTTCGAATAGAACAACCTTTCGATTCAAACTACGGAGTAAGGGCCTAGGTTACAATTGGCTTTGAATTAATTGGCAATTGTTAAAAAAACAGATGCGAATTGAAGATTTTTTCTCTAAAAAATAAATGAAATGTTCGCGTATTGTTGTCGTTGAATTAAAGATACCATTTCTTTAAAATTTTAATGCATTGAGTGATATAATTAAAAAGTTGGTAGTATTATAGGAAAAAATCACTTTGTTAAACGAAATTAAAAATTTTACGTATTGGGCGCACAACTTTATTTGGACGACCACTGTAATAATTGCATGCAATATTGAAAATAAATTTTAGTATTTCCTTTCTTTTATGCTGCTTATAGTCATTAAAAAGCTTATTGAGCTGAATTTAATGGATTGAAATATAATTCTTAGGGGTGTAATTAGCAGCAATTAACAAAGCACGCCATTGCGACTGTTTTTATGGCATAAGGTAATTTAATTTCCATGAAAGCGGCTTTCTATATATGTATGTAAATGAATTCATTATAACAACGATAATTTAGTAATTTTGCACCGTTTTCAATTCAATTCAGTTGTCGAAGCTAACAACGCCTGCAAGGGAGTACGGAACTGGCTTAAGCGCGCGAAATATTTTTGAATTGTTGGTTCCTGTAGTCAGTGTTGCCGCTTCTGGGATTTTTCTACTAAAATTTTTATATTTTCTTCTCATTATAGTTTTCGCCACATTTAAAAATGAAAATACAGACTTGAACACTCCTGCAAAACCGTCATAATTAGTCAAAAATGTCTTAGAAGTTCTATTGTGAGGTTAAGACCTTCAAATTTTTCTTCCAAGGATTCTAATAAATTGCTACAAAAAGTGTCGATATCCGATCTATTTTGGAGCGCTTTATGACTAATCGCCAGTGGAATCAGTTTTGGATGTTTCTTGGTACTTTTTTGATGGCTTGAGTCTCTAATTTTAATGAAGCCAACAGCTCTTGCAATGAAATAGTATTTATTAATAGTATTTTTTTTTGTTTTCATAATTAAACTTTTCCGGAAAAATTATGCCATGACAATGGATTTACATAAAAATGAACTTCGGCTTGGACTCAATATTCTCAATTCTCTGAAGGTCTTTGACGCAAAGGTTCTGCCTAGTAATTTGATTAATTTACTTTAAGCGAGAGGGAGGAGAGCCGCGAGCTGGTGTGGCTGTACAACGAATAAAATTAAAAATCACGTATCAAAGGAGTTAGGTATATTTATTAAAAAAAACGAGCTAGTTCAAGCAAGCTGGCGGCTCTATTTTAGGGATTATCCATAAAATGCTTTTTTCATGCCTACAACAATTACTTCAAAGCCCTATAAAAAAATAGTTCGACGTGATTCAAGAAAAATAAAGACATTCTCGTAATCAGGTGGCCGAAACACACCAGATACACTTTTCAAACCTCTTGGATTTTTTAAGAAGCTCAAATAGTCGTAAAGTGTAATTTTAAGAATTTGACGCCAAAAAGGCTGGAATTAGACAAAAATCCCTTTGAAGAACACTAGTTATGCGAGCTAGATTTTAGTTACCGTCAATTACGATTGGTGGCCGTATTTTCGGTCCCGCACCTACATGATTAAATTGCGTAAAAAAGTTTAATGACTTCTAACGAAGAATTTTCGAAATACAAAACATATTTATCTCTTAATATTACAACTCAACCAACAAGATTTCAGCCAAAACATTTTTCATTGTAAGTCATCAAAATTTGCTTTGAAAAGTATTGAGACTTTGTGTTACGAAGAAAATAACACCTGCTATTTAATGGGCTATAAAACAGAATTATTTAAAAAATTCTGAACAAAAGGTTTGAATTTTTGGGCGAAAAAGTTGTGAGTATTATATCTATGTTAAGCCACTATTTAAAAAATGTATTTTTAAATAAGTACGATTATTAATCTAATATATAATTTCAATGGATGAATAAATATGTATCGGTATTATTTAAGGCTATGAAAGTATATCAAATTTTAATGAATTAACGGAAACTAAGTTAACTATAAAAATTTATAATATATCGTAACTTAAACGACTTAAATAATTTAATTTTTTGTTTTTTTTTTTTTAAATTTAAATAGTACGTATCTGTAGAGAACATAGTTAGTTAGAAAATCATGTACTTTGCTACAAAGTCCTTCTTGTCTTCGCCCAAACATCAGCGCTATGCATTCAACGTTTTAATTGTAGTAGGAATTAAAAATATTTAAATTTAAAACTAATTCAAGAAAGAATTTGATAGAATTTGTTGTAGCTCCTGCTTCAAAATTCTTATTAAAACGGGACTTTCATGCGCACCGTCATGCAATCCTCATCTCACAACCCCCAGTTTCTTCATTTACTTATATAAAATAAATACTGGCAAACTCACTCAATAATATACAGTTCGTTTTTAATAATTAAGGCACTATTACGAAATTCCGGAGTTTACGTATTATTTATTATAAAATAAAATGTTGACCCTCTTCCCTCAAAATCCGAAGTGTGTGCGTTTTTATTTATCGAAGACGTCTCAAACTTTAACAAAATCATAATCTCATTTAGAGTGGCGAATTCCTAACGCTGACGAGATGATATGAACTCTATGCTATTATTTGTGCTTTTTGTTTTCGGAGAATTTTTTGCATTAAAAGCTTAATTTCGCGCATGTTTGTTCAAATTTCATTAGCAGCGGAATATTTTTAAACGCAAGCACATGTTTTGATTTTAATAAAGTGAAATAGTTGAATGATTTGCTTTTATTAAAGTGAATTATTTGAATGAAATATTTTTCTTTTTTTCAAAAAAAAAGTGTTAAATACACCAATCGGAATAAAAAACTCTTCGTCGGAATCCATCGTTCACACTTGCACTCACAAAAACGAATGCAGTAGCTCACTTCGATTTGCTGCTTTCACTCTGACATCTTGTTGCATTGCTTCTCGCTTGAACTATTATCGCTTCAAGCTTCAAATAGCTTATAGCATTCACTCTGACATCAACCTTATGGTCAGTTGGGCCGGTGTTACCGCCGCCGCCGATTCTTTTTAAAGTTGACGACGAAGCCGCCGCAAAGCCTATGGGCGTAAATCTCTAGTATGTAGATCAAAAAGGCAAACAGACAAAACATTTTTACAGTTCTTGACTTAAGACGTAGTATGTCCTTATAGGTCAAGCAACGTGAATGTAAATATATTTATTTATTTTAATAATAAAGAAAGAATTTAAATCTAAAAAAAATCCATTCGCCTTTTCAGAGAAGGCCTCTGACATTTCCATTGCACATAGCATTGATACATTCATGATGAATTTTCAGATAACTCGATCCGCCTTCTGCATTTCGTTCCCATTCCACAACAGGTAGTGTTTTTTCGTTTGAAGCTTTTTTTATGTTTTGATGTTCTTTTTTTGCGAATACCACTGCTCGCTGAAAACATAATATTTATTTATTACTTTACAAAAGACTTTTCTATTAATTAAAAAGCAACAAAACACGCTTGTGCACCATTCGCGCATTCACTTGTTATTATGTTGTGAGTGTACCATGTTTGGTTAGCGCTTTGTTGTTGTGTTTAGTCACTCGTTGCTGTTCGATTTAACCACAAAATGATGGTTGGTTAGTTGGTTGTTCGGTTGGTTGGTATGGCCGCAAGCGTCAGCGTCAACATGGCTATTGGAGGAGAGTAAAGAAATGCAAACAAGCAGGTAGCAGCCATAGACCTGGTATATACTCACACACACCCATACGCATTCACATGCAGCAACGTACTCAAAGTTTGATTATGATGATGCTTAGGGGGTAGAGAGGAGGATATAGTGGCACATCCAGAAAATTCCTTTATGGGGGGTTTGAATATGAATCGAATTCGACGAATTCGCATGATGCAATGTGTTGGTCAAAATAAACCAATGGATGTTAATCAAATTTATCTATTTTTGTAACTATTCTGAAATAAACCTAAATTTATTTATTTATGTATTGTGAATTCGGCGTGAATGTTAGTAGTCACACTTATTTTAGAAAACATTAATTTTAGAAATCATCAAAGAATCGATGAATTAAGAATGGAAAACATAAATTATAATAAATAAAGCATAGATAATTAGATTTTCAAAATATAAAATACTCGAAAAAACTACATCCAATTTTGGCATATAACCAGAACTACTATTGAGAAAAGCTTTACAAAAAGCCTCTTTTTGAAATCAGAATATGCTAAAGATTCTGAATTCTCGATAATCTTTTATTTTAACTGAAAACCTCGAAGTTAAAAAAATTAAATACATTTATAAGCATAACCTTCATGGCTTTGTCCGTGAAGATACACTTTTGTAAAAATAAATACATCGGAACAGCTTACTTTAGTTTGAGTAAGCAAGATAAAAGCATAGGTTCAATAAGCTAGCGTCTAAGAAAATATCTGCTGAAATGAGTTATTAAGAGGAAAATGATCCAGAGCACACCACAGGTTTTACAAATAGTTTTTCTGTTGCAACCAATAAAGATGACAGACTGCTTCCGAAATTCCCGACGTCAACAAATCGTTGAAAGTAAAAAATTAATTGAAAATGGTCCTTAAAATTTGTGCTGATCAAGGGCAGAAATACCACGTGTTCATAAAAAGTTTATGGGAACAATGTAAAAAGGAATTATGACATTCCTATAACATTTCCGATGATCTACTTTCAAATTAAGTATAAAAATATTTGATGATTTGCCTATGCTGCCAAGTTTTTATTTTGGCTTTACTTTTTATTTCAAAATTTTTAGGGAAAGTTTGAACCCCAAAGCGCAACTCCTCCTTGTGTGCGCCTATAGTTGGGTAGGTACCATATACATGTCGAAATGTGTACAGTTGCAGTGCACCTCTTTCTTCGCTTCCATTTAGAACTCCTGCCCTAAAGCGCCACCGCTACGCGTCATACACAGTGGAAAAATTTGCGGTTGCACTGACTGGCGCGGTGATGCTATTGCTTAAGCTAGGCAGCAATTTCTGCTGTAGTTGTTGCTGTTATCGCCAGCGGGCATTTTCATTTCACCGCTACAAAATGAGGGTTTGCGTTTTTCAACATCGATTTTTTCTCAAGCTTTGCTTTGTTTCCAACGCTTCGTTGTGGGGTGGAGGTGCCATTCTGTGGCTGGTTTGTTTGCAAATTGCTCGAGAACACGCTGAAATATTTCTGCTCGCATGTCTGTTTGAATTAATTTAGGAGCGGTGTTTCACGTCTGTAAGAGTCTCAGCTGCAACCTTAAAATTGAATGAAACAACGAGCTAACAGATTTGTTTGCTTTGTATTGAGCTGCTGCAGGCGACTTACCATTTCAGTTTGCATGCAAAGATTCGCTACATAAATTGCGAATTGTATTTTTTTATTTAAAATATGTGTAGAAGGAATATATTTTTAATCAGTTTAAAAGCAGAGCATGAAACAAAGACATAAAATTGCTGTGAATTTTCTATGGTGTAGAGTAACAAGTGTTGTTGAAATATTTAAATATCAACATATCTTTTTTTATGTTGCGATAACAGTCAAAAGCTGATCATACTTATCGCACACAT
This sequence comes from Rhagoletis cerasi, assembly GCA_029783565.1. Lineage (NCBI taxonomy): Eukaryota > Metazoa > Arthropoda > Insecta > Diptera > Tephritidae > Rhagoletis > Rhagoletis cerasi. The sequence continues at coordinate 4,282 of JAPVRG010219714.1, read as the reverse complement.
TCCTCATAAGCCTTTTAACTCAAAATCAGCCGTTTTTCAAAAAACTCGCAAAACTATTACTTTGCAAATACTAGCTAAAAGGGCAAGGAGGATTTTACTTTAGAATTTTTAACAAATAACAACAAAAGTTTCCTTATGCTTTGCACATAAGATCTCGAAAACTGTATATTTTTTGCTATTGCACCCATTAACACTTTCCATCAGATTTACATAATCTACAACAAATCATAGTTTGCCCCAATTCGAGAAGAGGCCCATTTTCTATGTAATTTGCGCGTGGTCCTTTTGGTTTGATACCTTTTTGAAGAACCTGTGCGATTTTTTATTATTTTTTAAGTTTGCCCTCAGATGTACTTCAAATTAAACATTTTTTAGCCATCTTTGCATTCTTTCCCAACTTTTTTTTTAGATCCGTAAAATGAGAAACATAACTCATGCTTCTTCTTCTTCTTGATTGGCGCTGTAACCGCCTAAGTGGTTCTGGCCGAGTCCAAGCTGGCATTCCAGTCGTTTCTTTTCTATGCCAACTGACGCCAATGGGAAATATCAAGTGAAGCCAAGTTCTTCTCCGCCTAGTCTTTCCATCGCAGGGGAGGCCTTCCTCTTTCTCCGCTACTAGCATTGCGACTCGCGTTGTATACTGAAGCGTTTCTGTCAATTCATACGACATGACGAAGGCAGCGTAGCAGCTTTATTTAAATTCGCCGCATTATTTCTAATCCTTGAATAACTCATACAGCTCATCGTTCCATCGTCTGCGGTTTTCGCCATCGCCATTGCGCAAAGGCCCGCAAATCCTTCGCAGAATCTTTCTCTCGAAAACTCCAATAGCCGCCTCGAACGTGTGCGATTTTTTATTATTTTTAACACGCTTATATTAGTTTCACTTGTATGTTTGTTTGCTTGCTTGCTTGCTTGTTTGTTTGTTTGTAACTCTCTTCTGGCAGCTGCTGCAAGCGTGTTTTTTAGTTTTTTTTTAACTATATTCTGCTTATTTAAGTTTGCCCTTTACCTCTAATTAAACATTTTTTAGCCATCATCAGATGTTTTCATTGTCCATGTTTCTGCGCGATACACCAGCACGGGCATGATGAGTGACTTATAGAGTGTGATTTTTGTACGACGAGAGAGGAGTAATGATCCGTTGGATTTCAAAGCTTGCATTATTATTGGTGTTAATACTGGTTCCTAAATAAACGAAATCGTCTACTCTTTCGGACTTGTAACTGTCAACTGTGACGTGCGTGCCGATACGCTTATGCTCTGACTGTTTGTCTGATGACAGGAGATACTTTGTTTTGCCCTCATTCACCACCAGACACGCTTTGCTTCTCTATCATAAAACTATTATAAATGGAAAATCCACATTTTTGTACTTTATCCTTATATCATTCGTGTTTTATTACCAATTGAACATAACCATTAAATCTACTAAAAAGTGCAACCGGCTTTCTCGTCACTCATAGACTCTCGTAAATAAAAGATATCACATCCGCCAAAGGGACACGGCTATAATCACTAAAAAGCTTTAATACAACCAAAGAAATAACTGAAATTCAATGAAAGCTCGTGTGTGGCTCTTATTTGCAGGCCCATTTGCTCTTACTTCCCCACGCTTACCAAGTGGTGAGTATATTCTACAACATTTCGGGCAACAAAATCGCCTAAACAGGCAAAATCAAATAAAACATAGAGTGTAATAATAATAAAAAGACATTTGAAAAGAAGTGAGAAAATATCATAAAAGAAAATGGTAAGGGAAGGCACACTGAAAGAGTAGAATTGAATGAATGAAAAAAAAAACCAACAAACCAAATTGCTAAATAAATACGTAAGGACATTTTTATTGTGTGGTGATGCATAATATACACAAACGATGGAGGGGGGAACTACACGTACCACAACGCATGCTCGTGGCATGTGCTAATATTTGTGGATACAATCGCTCGCACTTGGAAGAGCACCGAAGTCAATGCCACAGGGTAGAATCATGTAGGCACGAATATTCATGCGCATGTATTTACATTTCGTCACATGAAATGCAAAAAGCCATAACTAACATCGTCACCTTAAGTTTAAAAGGCCTAACTAACAAAAATTCCAAAATTTAATTTTTGATTAATTTTTGCATGTACTCGAATTATAACTCCCAGATCGTTTTATACAAAAAAAAACATTTATTAGTTACGACTTTTTGAATTTCAGTGACGATGTTAGTTACGGCTTTTTGCATTTCAGTAATACATATGTGTATATGTACATGCATTTGTGAAACTAGCTAGCAAATTGTGCGAAGAAAAAGCAGAATCGTAGGCCAACAGACGTAGGGGCTCACCAACAAAAAAATTTCACAAATATCTGGATACAAAGTAAGAAAATTAGTTAAGGCTGTTGACCGACGTATTGTTCGTCCTCCGGTTCGTTCGACTGGCCGTTGCCTTTGTCGTCCACCTTATCCAGACTGCTGAGCCAGTCGAACGTGCCTAGGCACGTAAAGCATAGCTGTAAGCGTTGAGCGTACAGTACAGGATGCAATAGCAGTGACGTCGACGAAACAGTCAACAGACGATTGTGTTTTACTGGCTTCCTCCCAGACTGCTTAGATGCCGTGAGCACATATATCCAGTATTCACACCGAAAAATAATACACATCTAGTATGCCCACATACGTATGTACATATTAATGTACATATATCCGCCTAAATCAGTGGCGGTGTAGCATGTGCTGCCCTTTAGAATACTTCATTTGCGCACATGTTTGTTTGTTCTGCAGTTTATGTGTGGTTGCGCTCTGATAGCGCTGCCATTGAACGTCCTTCAGCTAGCCTGCCGTCCATGAAATCTGCTGGCGGAAAGTAGCACCAAAATGCCCAATATGCAACATATGGCAGTCGACGCGACACACATTTAGTTGCCATCTTACATGACACACGTCAACATGACAGACACGTTGCTTTAACACGTAAATGTAATAAAAGAACGCTGCAGAGACGAGCGACCGCAACTACCATCGTCACCGCCACCGCCAACGCTACCGCAATACTTCTCGTATGTTTCGTATATTTTCATTGTGTACTTCTAGGCGCCACAACACGCCTTGTTTTCAATGCGGATGTTAGAGAAGGGCATAGTTGGAAAGGCAGGGCTAGTGCATTGTTACTTGTGTTAGTTAGTTTGAATGTATGCGTGTGAGTGAAGGCATAGTGGTTTTATTCTCACCTATGCACTGTTGACTTTTTTGTTGCCATTTATTGCTGTTTTTTGGTATTTGTGTTGCTGTTAGTGGTGATTGTTTGTTTATTGGTCGATTGCTGGTTTAATAGCAACACCACACAACATTGATTGCACAATATAAGCGCTATTCACAAGCGTTGCGAAATGGTAATTACAACAGAAGTGCTTCGGCAAATATAAGGATTCAATAACAACTAACCTACTCACACCTCTTTTCTAAAATAGACACCCTTTAAAAACAAACATGCTATGAAATATGATGTTTTAGGAGCGTTTGATAATTTTATAAAGAACATAAGACCGATTTAAATCCAGATTCCACTTTGTAAATGAGCTACTATTTTTACCCCAGAAGTTAGCACAGACTTTGGGCAGGCTAAGGCAAAAACAAAGGCAAAAACCTCACTGAGAATGCCTGTGGAAATAACGGTAACTATGGGGGTATAGTAGTGTCTCGCCTTACAGGCGAAATAAAAAAAGTTCGCCGGACACCCCCTCATATGAAGTGTTTTTAAAAAGCATTTAAAAAAATAATACAAGTTTTTTTTTTGGACAACCCTAGCGGTCGCCCAATTACATTTTTCTTCATATCTTCGGCATTTATAGTCGGATTTTAAAGTGTGATACACCAATTTTTTTGTCTCGAGGAGCGGGTTTTCCAACGGAAGTTCATTGAGCTCATGTGCTCCATTGTAGTACTTACCCACCAGATCTCAGTTGCTACCACCCTAATGTACCGCCCTTCTTCTTCTTCTTTATTGGCGCTGTAACCGCCTAAGCGATTTTGGCCGAGTCCAAAACAGCACGCCAGTCATTTCTCTTCTGTGCCAACTGACGCCAATTGGAAATGCCAAGTGAAGCCAAGTCCTTCTCCACCTGGTCTTTCCAACGCAGAGGAGGCCTTCCTCTTCCTCTATTACCAGCATCGCGACCCGCGTTGAATACTTTCAGAGCAGGAGCATTTCTGTCCATTCGAACGACATGACCTAGCCAGCGGAGCCGCTGTATCTTAATTCGCTGCACTATGTCTACATCGTTGTAAAGCTCA
>JAPVRG010219713.1:0-12275 GCA_029783565.1 Rhagoletis cerasi | reverse complement strand
TGGCTAGATGAAGTTCAAGTCACATGTATCAAGATAAGGTGATCCTGCACATAATTTGATCTGCTCAACGTTGAGCCAAAACTAGTACATGTGCCAATGCAAGGTTCTTCTGGTCATCCAGGGGGGATCAGAGGCGGTCAAAGGAGCTACTAGGCGTTTGGTAAGCGTTCTGCATCTGATCCCCAGTTGCCTGTAGGATGATGAAAGGGAGTTACCTCAACACATTTTACTAGGTTTTCCAGCTTTCGCGAAGCTAAGATTGACTTAGTATTTTGGTTCGCACTCTATAACCAACCCTTATGAACTCTCGGGTACTGATACGTCACTTCGTGATTGGCTCTCGGCGCTTCGGCGATTTGAAATTCTCCCTACCGAGGTTAAGAACTGTTTTGGACCACTTAGCTGATATTCTGTAGGAATTCTGGATACTGCCAGTGGTGAATTTTTTGCCAGCGAGAGGAGCACTCAATAAAGAGGAAAAGGCTGTTTACAATTTTGTTGCTGCAAAGGTTGTTCCTTTTAACTTTTAAGTAGAGGCAAATTAGGAATTTCAGACCCTTCAGATTTTCAAATGAAATTTGTATAATTTGGCAATATTGGTTTAAATAGTTTTTATAATTAAGTGCCATTTTTATCGTTAATACAAATTTTAGAAAAAAAAACTGCATTCAAACTTCCAATAAAACCACAAATTTAAAAGTAATCCATTCAGACCCATCGGTCGTCAAGGGTTAGAATTTTTTTTTGCAAGAATATGGGAAATCATATTCCAATCAGTCAAGAAAAATCATATTCCAATCAATAGAAAAAGTCATGTTTTTTAAATAATCTGCTTGTTTGGTCATATATAGTTTGCCCACATAAACTGATCAAATTGTCCATAGAGCAGCCCTTGGAGTTTGTTAAACTTATACCGTGTAGATTTCACCTTTTTTTTCTTCCACCAAAAGGTCCCAGCTGCGGTTAGCGCCCAGTTCTCCCCCAGCTAAATATATCAAGATGTTGGTTCCATAAAAACTTGTCGTCAAGGGTTGTGTGCTTCCAAATAATTAAGTTATTTATAGAAGTGTTTTTCTGGATTCCGTGGAGAATCGTTTCGATTAAGTAAAGGTTTTTTTTTTTCTGGAGAAGGTAATGATGCAAGTATTTTTTGGTTCAATATTTAGGGCCGTTTTCTCGACTGCATTTTAAATTTATCTTCCCGTTAAACACGTGGACAGCTTTATCGGTCCCATGCGTAAAGCAGGCAGTCGATAACGATGTTTACCGGAAAGATAAAGTTAACGTTCAGTCTAGAAAACGGCCCTTAGTCTGTTATAGCGTTTGTGCTCATCTTGATCTGTATGAGACCCGCGATTGTTTCTTCGAATCTTCCTTCGATTTGGATCACAATGTTGTCCGAGTAGCCCTGAAAAGCGAAACCTTTATCGCTAAGTAGGCAAAGAAGGTCGTCCGCCACGAGAGACCACAAAAAAGAGTTGAGATATGTAACTCCAATATCATTACACGACTCACTGTTTTTGACGCGGCAGCAGATAAGCAACAAACAAAATTTGCATAAGTATGTACATGTGTGCATACCGACGAGCTCACACAGCCAGCCATGCTTCAAACGTTCAAAGTTCAACAACTTGACAAATAACAACAGAGCACTTTTTACCCATATCTCTTTTGAAGTGTAGCTTCTCAGCGCCTCCATGCCACCAACGTGCGAATTCATCTATCTGAAAACTGGCTGCATGACGTTCCCTTAGTAGATCGGGATTAACGGTATGTGGAATAACGTGTTTTTTGGTTGCCATTGTTTTTTTTTATTACGATTTTACGAATATAGTTCCTGAAATTAAAAAATTCTAAAGAAACTAAATTTGCTTTAACACCAATTACAGTTCCTTCTTCTTTTTTGAATTCCTCTTTCCGTTAACCCGAACTTTTCCTACTAACGATCGCGCACTAACTGATCACGCATACTACTCTTTGATGTTCTAACTGAGTAAGACCACTGAAGAACTTTTTAAAAAAGCTTTGTCTGGGTGATAAAAGAGCATTGCCACTGTCCAATAGCGATGCAAATATCTATATGTATGTACATTAGACCGTATCGAAAAAAAAGTTCGGCGTACACCCCCTCATATAAAGTGTTTTTGAAAAGCATTTAAAAAAATAAAAAAAATTTTTTTGGACAACCCTAGTAGTCGCTCAATTACATTTTTCTTCATATCTTCGACATTTATAGTCGGATTTTAAAGTGTTATACACCAATTCTTTTGTCTCGAGGAGGGGGGTTTCCTACGGAAGTTCATTGGTCTCAGGTGCCAACACATGTTTATTGTTATTGACCTGCAAGAAATTTGAATGTTCGATTTACTTTAGTTTTGTAAATTTAGCAGATATTAGGGTCCACTTAAGCATTTATATCTTATATCATCCAATTATCTTGGATTTCAAATTTTTCATAGTGCACTGTATTTTACTAGTCAAGCCCTTTCATTTGATATCTATATTGAGAGGTTGTGGAAAATTATGTTATCCGCCATTCTGTGGTGGCCGCCAAATTGGATTTACAATAATACTGAATAAACATAATTTTTATGTTCATCAGAACTAAAGGTATGTAGCAAATTTCAGATCAATCGGTCAACCGGAAGGTGGGAAATTTCAATTATTACTAGATTTGACTCAAACAAGGGTCAAACCGACCCACATGTATGAGAAATAGTGGGTTAAAAATTCCACAAAAATATGCACCATTAAATACAATTATCGTAAACTAAAATATAGGCATTTTATATGCAATAGTGTAACAAAAGATGGACACATTGTAGAACTAAGTAGCATAGAATAAAAAAAATTAAATTTTATGAAAAGGTAAATTTTTCATATAGGAATGCGCAGGCTAGAAACTCATTTCCTACCAATGGTTTCTTCTTAACTTTCTCTTAGAACTATCTATAGAATCCGAAAATACTATACGATTTGTCGAAAAATTTTCGCCCCAACACCCTAATATGCATCCATTAGACCGTATCATTAAAAAAGTTCAATTTGTTCCAAGCGATTTTGAAAAGCGAAAGTCCGATTTCTTTAAATGACATATCGTTGTAGAGATATTAAAAAACCTACATATTTACTCCAGTGAAGATTATCCTATAATGACAAGCAAAAAAGTTATAATATTTCTTCTGAACATGTCACCCTGTAATCAAGAGAAAGAAGCTCAAAAATAAGCTCAAATGATGCAAAGTCAAGCAACAATTTAAATTTATCCCAGAACCCAAGAAGCCGAGAATGCACATTCGTACATACATACACACACATTTATGTCCTGTCCAAGTACCGATCCCCCGGTACCACCGTCAAGTATTTCGTCGGGAGGGGGTTTGAGCACTAGGCTCGCACGTTCGTTCCAGTCGGATATGTACACATATATGTATGTTTGTATGTATGCAAACCATGTTAATAGAGGTTAATTTGTTTATGTGCATTTTTAGAAAGTTCATTTTGTTTGTTTACGTAAATTCATTTCACAGAATTCATTTTCGGAAAATTGCCGGTATGGTGCTTTTCATTATTAAGTTCCACAAACATTGGTGTGCTTTATGAGAGGAAAATTTCAAATTCTCGCTGACTTAACAGTGCTCATAAGTCACTTACTGCTCATGCTGTATGCATGTGGATATATTTTCAAGCATACAACTTTTGTTTAACAAAAATTAAGCAAATAACATTTTTTAATGACAAAAATATGAAGCTGTATCCAAAAATGGGGGTTTCTCACTTTTTCTTTTAATTACATACCTGACGATCTTTAGAAATTGACGATTTTATTAGGAACAAGTGCGAAAAATAAAAATATTTAAATTTTTCCGACAATAGCAACCCAACACAAATATGTGTAGACTTGATTCTGTAGATATTAACAGCAGAAAACATAGAAAATGTTATTAGCATATTACACTTTTCTTTTATTGAACAGAGCGCCAACCACCCACTGACGTGAATAACATTTGCATTAATGTAAAGGCCAACAGGCGAAAGCCACTGCAAAGTGGCGAACAATGCATAACATTAAACTGTTAACTTTCAACCTCTTTTTTTCTATATGCAACTTTAACGCACTTTTACCTACATACCTCGTTTGAAAAAAAGAAAAGTTTACTCTAATGAAGTTTAAATACACTTTTATGTTAGTTAATTCATCTAGTATATACATACATATGTATCCCTAGAGGATGTTGATGCAACATGTCACTTGCTTTCACTCTCTTTGTTTTTCTTTTTTGATTTGAAATTCGTGGTGGGAGACTTTTGATGAAAATTTGTGATGATTATATTTCCTCTGTGGTGTCTATTTTCGCTATGTGGTGAATCTTTGCATCTCATTTGTTTTAATTTAGTAGTAAGTACTAAATTTCACAGTAACATTTCGCTTCTCATTTTATTAACATTCTCTGTTACAGTTCTTCTTTTTCTGTTATTGGCGCCTAGCCTTTAAATTTGGCATAAAACTTTAGCAGGCCATGGAAAAGCTTCGCGCTGTTCTTGCCTTCTACCACCCACTCACACGCTTCTTATCACTTCGCAAGCATATGCGCTATGCTCGTCTGCCAGATAGAGTGTTGTTAGCTTGCAATTCTTTGTACTCCAGTAAATTTTTACAGTCCAACATTTCAGCCGGCTGATGGTGGCTTGTGCCGATGAATGAACTGTCACTTTTAGTTGCTGTTTGTTATTCATTCTGTGCGGTGGTTTTAGCCGGTATTAAACTGCGTATTTTTTAAAATGAAATTTCAATACGAATATATGAGCTGATTCGCCGCGTCACAGTTATTCGTAAGGTTAAATATAAATAAAGCAATAAATTTGTTATTTTAGGGCCAATTAGCGGCATTGCATAATTAAAATGCCGCCGATGTTTACGCGTGTGTGTATATGCATGAAAATATACGCATTCAATTGTATTGATACTATGTGTATATGAATGTGCACAGCTACTTATCATTTTGTAGTGCCATCAAATTTCGCGCGGGAAATACCTACATACATACATACATACGTACCTAAAAATCGGTGTATAGTTACAAAAATTTTTTTTGGCTCTTTTGGGTTCTGCACATCTTCAAAAAATACATAAAACATGTGGATACACGAGTATGTGCTTGGTTTTCTTTTTCTTAGTGAAAATTTTTAATTAGAAAAATACAGACATTTTTTATGTGCCTTGCACGCAAAATATCTGGCTTTGGTTCTTCTTAATGACACTCACAAGTTGAGTCAAATTATATTAAAAAAAGTTTTAAAGTAGCTAAAAGTGCTAATTTGCAATTTAAATTGACTTGTGGAAAAAAATGTTCGATGGTTCAGTGGAAAAAGTTAACAAAGATTCACATAAATGAAATAAATTTTAACAGTACTCAACGCAGAAGAAAAAGTTGTAAACAAAAGCAATTAAATCATAATTTAATTTAAAGTTGATATTTTATAAAAAAAATGTTTTTGTACTCTGTACCAAATTGCTTTCAATTAATTCCCAATTAAGGATTTAAAGAATAAACCGCGAAAAATACGACTTTTTTTTTAAATTTTGTGCTTGCACATTTTTCTTTGATTCCGTCTTCTATACATCGTCATTATCAATGCAAAAGGCGCTATGATAAGAAGCAAGTTTTGAAATATCTAAAAATAACAATAAAGCTCGTATCTTTTAAGACATTTAAGAAATGGCTTTGAATTTTGATACGGAAGTGTATATGAGTACTAACTTATGGAATATTAAAAAAAAACGCATTTCCGAATAAAATCACATACGGCTTTTTGCATTGATGATGACAATATCGAGCCCTACCCGCAAAAATTTTCAAAATTGCATTTTTGATACAGAAATGCATCTAGATGCGCTAGGAAACTCGATATGCTTCATTTGGAATAAAAATTTTGTTTCATTTACGCATAAAGTTTGTAATTGAGTGAATATGTTGGCCCTTTACCCTTCTTAATCCAGAGTAAATAAAAACTTCTAAAAAGCAACAAAACTTATCGAACAGGTACGAGTTCAGAAATGCTGGAAAATACTAGAGATGTACGATTAATCGTTGAAATAATTTTCTGATTAATCATAATCCTGATTAATCAAAAAATTTGTTTAATCAGATCCTGAATACAAAAAAAAATCAAATCCTGAGTAATTACTGTTTACTCAAAAAAAAAAAAAAATATTGAAATCTGAATAACGTTATTCCTTTTTTTATTGAGCTTGCTCTCAATGCAAATGAAAATTTTTTCTCTTTGAAATGAAATCCACATCTCCTCCTCCAAATATAACAGCGATTATTCAGGTTTCTGGTTAATCAGGTTATGATTAATCAGTTTTCTGATTAGTCAAATTAATTAGATTCTGATTAATCAAAATGTATTTATTCGGGAAATTAATCATGTTGATTAATCAAAAATGATTATTGTTTGAATAATTAATCAATCAAACTTCGATTAATCAGCATGTTTGATTAATCGTACATCCCCAGTAAAGACCATATGACATGCTATTGTTGTTATTGTGAGAGCGTGTTGTCCCACATGTTGCTTTGGACAAGCTGAGGCGATGATCTTTAATCACGTTTCTCCAGCTCGATCTGACGACATAGAACCGGGCACTATGGAATTGACAATGTCAAACGTAACGTGTGTGTTTATAGTTTGTCTGGGATATAGCAAATGAACACGACTTTCACCAGGTATCCAGATTTGTCCACCTACGTTTAACGAGCACCTGGTCGTTTTAGTTAGATTGACTATATGATGCTGAAAGGGTTGTAAGGATGTTACATATTCTCGAATGCAGTTTGCTTCAATCGATACATAAGTAAGAAGCTGACTTCCCTTCGAAGATGATTTAAGTAATGGAGTTCCAACATATTTACTTACCAGAGTTCCCAGTATGGTTACCATGACAACTTCATAGATATGGACGGAAAAGTACACAATAGCAGGTTTAAAGTACTTATATAAGCATACTTCCCTACCAAGACTATTTTTGATCCATATCTAAAGTTTAGTATCTCTTCATCTATACTAATTATATAAAATTGATTATATGGGGAATGTGTGTAACGCTTTGGCGCAAAAATACTAAACCGATTTAAGTATTTTTTTTTTTCTAGAGCGATGCATTTATGAAAAAGAATTTAGTGGCATACTTGTTTTCTAATTATTGGAAGATTAACACCCTTTTTTCTGATTAAAGTAAAAAAAAAGTACAAAGATGTGCAGCATAAAAAGTTTAATTTAAATTATTCAATAGATTCGGTGCATTATTACAATATATAAATCAACAGAAATTGTTTTGAAAATGCCTGATTTTCAAACTAAATGAAGGAGGGTTGCCACCTATTTAAAACTCTAAATTCATGTTGAATTAAGGGAATTACGTAATAGAAATATGTGTTCCCAATATGGGTTTCAGACGGATTAAAAATAATTTTGTAACTTTAAAATATTTGGAATATGGTTGCCACCTGTTCGAAAAGTCGAGTTCAATTAAATTATACACAAGAGTGTTAAGTAGTCTTTCTTTAAAGACTTTGGAATATTTTAGAGGTGTTTGAAGAGGGTTGCCACCTGTTTAAAAATTAAGTTCAATTCAAATTATTTAATAAGTCAAAAGAATTATTTTTTGAAACTGCCTCAATTTTAAAGAATTTGACGCAATATGGGCGTCAGACGAAAATTGTTTAAAAAGGGTTAAGTTTGAAAAATTCTTGAAGAGGGTTAAAAAATGTGAAAATATTCTGTTTTTGGAAAAGTTTCAGTATGTTGAGTTTTATTCAAATAATATAACACGTAGAAACTTCATACACTCAGAGAAGCGTTCTCATCGTTGCGCTCTCGCTTTTTATACGTAACGCTACGTATACTAGCGAATACCCGGCGTGCTTCGCTGCGCCTTAAAAGTATTTTTGTGTTGCTACTCCCTTTCTCTACATCCAAAACTCTTAGTTAATATTATTTTGAAGATACATTTTTAGAATGTATGCAAAGTATCGGCTTTCTCCTGGAAATTCAATTTACAATCTAGTAACACGAGTCTACATACCGCACCTATTACTCAAAAGTGTATTAATTCAATATTTGTCATTTTTGATGTTGTGTGCAAAAAATATTCATTTCAGACCAAATAGAAGAAAAGATGTTATTTTAAAAACTCAGTATACATACACATAGTATTCAAGCAAAGTGTCTTATCGGATTGTAATCTTTATACTTTAATTATCTTAAAAATATTTATCTCTTTTATAATTCAGCCGAATGACAGTTTCTGTCATCTTGTGGCTAACTGAGAGTCGGCTGCCACTACATACATATATAATTGGCTGTAATATTCCCGGATAACAAAATATGTAGATAAGTAAGATAAAGTAATTTACAAAGAAATAACAAAATTAACCAAATAAGTAAACGAATGTAGGTATTGTATAAATATTAGAGGTCTGCATGAATCCACTCTAAAATAAGCTTAGCACGAAGAAGATTTTCAGTACCTGAAACGAAAGTGAAAAAAAATGTACCTGAGCCAAGATACTCGGCGGACTGTACAAGAAATTTTAGGTGCAATTTTTCTTAAAATTTTTAGAATTAAATACATACAGGATAGTATACGCTCGTTTTTTGCCCATCAATATGTTTTTTCTTAATAACTCCCAACACATTTTTGATATTTTAACCAAAAAAAAACATTGTTAATTTTTGATTATTTGCTAAAAAAATAAAATTCCAAATTTTTTCTTTGGACCTTGCGGAATTGTGTTGTAATTTTCGGAATTCTTCGTTGGAAGTAACCAAATTTTTTTTTTGGAATTTTCGGTATTTTTTGAGACCTCTAAATTTTTCGCGACTTTTTGTGTTTTCGGAAATGTTTTAGAAACTTATCGAAATTTTTTCGGGACCGTTCAGAGTTTGCGAAATTTTTCGATAATTTACTGAATTTTTTTTGTATTTTTCGAAACGCTTTGGGAATTTCCGTTTTATATTTGGTTTTCTTTTTTTCGAGATATTTTTGGATTTTTTCACCATTTCTCGAGATTTTTTTCCAGAGTTTTCGGAGTTTTTTTCTATTTACGGTATTCTTGGGAGATACGGAATTCTTTTTCGGAAAATTAGCAGAGTTTTAGGGATGTTTAGAGACTTTTAGGAATCTATCGCAGCTTTTTGTGGTTTAGGGATTTTTCCGAGTCTTTTCGTAGTTTTTTCGGGACCATTCGGATTTTTTGCAGAACTCTCAAAAATTCTTGGAATTCTTTTTTGGGAGTTACTAGATTTTCTGGATTTTTCGTTATTTTTTTCGGGGCTCTTTGGGACTTTTCGTAATTCATTTGGTGTTCTTTTTTCGAGACTTTTCTGAACTTTTTCAAATTTTTTCGGTATTTTTCCTAAACTTTCCAGATCGGGATCATTCTCGGTATTTTTGGGGAGATCTGAAATTCTTTGTCAGGAAATGAAGTTATTTTTTCTTAGATTTCTCGGTATTTTTTCGAGACTTTTTGGAACTGTCACGACTTTTCGTGTTTTCGGAATTTTTTTCGAGACTTTTCGGAATTTTTCCGGACCGGTCAGAGCTTTCTTAGGCGTTTTGAGAATTTCTGAAATTTTTTCAAGAATTTACTAATTTTTTTGATTTTTCGGTATTTTTCGGGACTTTTTCTTCTCTACATACGCCTTACTCTTGCAGACCTCTAATAAATATGTTTATGTATACATATTTACGTAGTGTCATTTACTTGCACTTCGCGCGCGCTCATGACAATGATTATCCATTTATTGCATATCAATTGCAGTCTTTATTTTATTATCGAAATTTAAAAGCGATAAGAGGAAATTAATGCATTTTTTATTATATTTGCATATATGATTAGGTGCCGTTTGGTTGCAACGCATATACACTGTAAAACAGAACTACAAAAACCGCAATCAATTAAAATTCTGCATGAAAAACGCGTTGGATTGATACAAAAAAAAAGTTGAATTAATCTAATGGCACAGTGAAAATGAACAACAAAATTCTACAATAAATAAATAAATTCGTAAAATGCAACAACAATATAAAAAGGAAGCGCATTTTTCCCTATACAGCGATATTTAATAAACAAACGTCAATTGCCGCTGGAAGTCACATACAGGTAGGCACATAATGTTTTTGTATAACATACTTATTTTAGTTTATTTTCTCTAATAATTTTATTTACATTTGGCTTGAATTATGGAAAAAATATTTAATTTGAATTCATTCTGCACATTAAGTGAAAAATAATTTTTTTTTTCTGTCATTTTCCATATTAAATTCAAGTAAAAAAATTAATTTTCACTTTAATTTCTTTCGTGAAACTGGCTCTTAGTAATACGACTTTAAATTTATTTAAATTTTGATAAGTGCGTCTCAGTAGAATACCTAGCGATAAAATGGAGGAAAATGTTTTTTATTGGAAAACGCAAAAATATATCCTACCAAGTCGGGAATGCTATATCTTTTGGACGTATTAGCGACTTTAGGAAGTGAGTTAAATTGGACCAAAGATTCATAATTTGTGGATAAAAATACGTAACTCTTGTCGGAAACTTTCTTCTCGAATGGACTTAACCCACTGGTAATTCAAATTTTCTTGTTTTCCAATAAAAACATTTTCATCCATTTTAGAAATCCAGGACAAGTTGAAGTTCAATGGTCATTTAGAGGTTGAAAAAGGCACTTCCGAGAAAAAAGTTGCCAACAAAACTTGCGTATTTTTATCCGTAAAATCTGAATCTGAAAAAAAAATTGTTGTGAAAATTTGTTGAATTTTTCTGCAAAGTTTGAAATGCGGATTTTTGCTAATGGTGTTTGTTATATAATGAGCTAGAATTTTATATAAAATTAGTAAACATTAAACAAATAAAAGAAAAATAGCCAAAACTGGTCAAAATGTCGTGTATCTTTTCTTTTTTTTTCACATGACTGTATGTATGAAGGGCATTCACAATAAATAAAAAGTCCTTGTGTACTAAATACCTTTACGCTACTATTGGTTCTTCTGTGAAAAATGGTATATGTATATTGCTCGTGTCCTGGAAGAACGTCATAGCTCAAAAAAAATTTTGTTTGGTTTTCTGCATTGAACAAAAATATATAATAACTATACAAATATAGAAAATATATTTAAGAAAACTTGTGATACTTTATCTCCCACAGTACCGTTATTGTACATACTAAGCATTTAAATGCTAATAAATTTAATAGATGTATTGTACGTTTATTGCGAATAATTGATATCACTTAATGCAATTTATTACAATTTAATTAATGGCATCAACGTTAAAAGTTTACTGATTTATATATGTCAATCAAATAAATTTGTAAGGTCATTAAAGTTAAATGCTTCCGCTTATTTATTGTGCATGTCAAATATGCACACACGTTCATTAGATAGTGCCACCTTGCATGTAAACAAAAAGAGTTCGCCGTACACCGCTGAGTCTTAAGTATTTTTGCAAGGCAATTACGAAAATAAATTTTTTTCCCTTAACCTATGGGTCGGTGATGTCTACATCCGGCATTAAATTTTTTTTTTAAATAGTTGTGCTGGAATAATCAAAATGCTTCCTTAGCAAAAGTTCAATCATATTTGGTGCTTTAATTTAATAACAGGATGGAACGAAAAAATTTTCACCTCGAGACAACATCGATATATCATACTTTAAGACCCGACTATAAATGTGGAAGATATGACGAAAGATGTAAACGACCCCTATGTTCCGCCAAAAAAATTTTTTTTTTTCGAAATTGCTTTACAAAAATGCTTAATAAGACTCAGGGGTGTATGGCAAACATCTAGGTGAAAAAAATTATTTACGGACATTGTTGGGGTATATTAAGGATGCTGATTGCTAATATACCTACCATCGGTTTTTTCAGATTGGCTCTTGTATACGAATTATTGCGAATTTCGCGAAATTTTCGGTTGCTGAAATTCGGAAGGATGCATTTCCATCCTCATGGGAAAGATATATCTATGCAAACGATTATGGAAGGTTTTAACTCGTACAAATACGAAAAACATAGTAAGGTATACTTTTGTATACACCTACTGCGTAAGAACTGCAATTTTTTAAGAAACAACAACATAAAAAAAAAAGTTTTAGCGAAACGTCGGGTAAAAAGTGGAATAAAGTAGTTTTATTCGCACCAAAACTCAACAGATCAGACCAGCCTATTAACATAAAATTAAATAAATTTGAACTGATCGGACAAA
>JAPVRG010219702.1:0-11739 GCA_029783565.1 Rhagoletis cerasi | reverse complement strand
ATGCAAGTATATGTATTTACATGTGTACTGTATGTAACTAGATATATTTATGGCGAAACTGGTAGCTGAGCTGGAGATAAAGGCCTTATTGTAATTTCTAAAGGCCCTATGCAATCAGGCACACAGTGCAAGAAAATAATACAAAGTAAAGGCGTTAATATGCGAGCTAAGATTTATTAGTACGTGCATACATATCGTCAACTGATATACAATAAGCCGTAACTAACAACGTCGCTGAAATGAAAAAAGCCGTAACTAAACACTCGAAATTAACTTTTTGTTTGATAATGATGCATTTCATCGATGATGTGGGGTTTTATGTAAAAAAAAAATTTATTTAGTTACGGCTTTTTGCATTTCAGGTGACGATATGCATGTATGTACACATAGAGAAAAAAATCATAGCATCCAACTATATGTAGATGTGCAACTTTAGTACGATCTCGTCGAACGTATTTATGTATGTATCTATATGGCTTTCGATGTCTTAGCGAAACATTTAATATAAAAATCGAGCAACAATTAATTTGCAAATATTTTAAACATTGAAGAAAAGTTGAATTTATTAAAGAACATCCGGAAGTTCGATCTAGAAGAATATTAAAAAATATAATTTAGTTGATAAATAATATTTTCGCCCAAGGATATGAAACGCTGAAAAATAATAAGCCGCCAAATTTTAATTGGGTGGAATGAATATGAATTACTAGATGTAGTAGCAGAATTGTCTATGCTCAAATAAAATTTTTTGTCTTCTTTTTTTGAAATTTTTGTTCATGAAAATTTCTTGCTGAGTCAGCGAACAACTAGATACATATTAATATTTCTTCATGCTCAAATTTTTTTCACTATTCATTTTTTCATTTAACCATCCAATTTCAAGTAAAAATTTCCCCTACAATATTACCAGTAATATTTTATACAAAGTAGTAACAAAAAAAATAACTGTCAAAAAAACAAAAAATCTACAAAAAATCCATTTAACTTCACATTTATTGCATTTCTAAAATTACTGGTATTTGTATTTGTGTGTGCATATAAACATGTCTGTAAAAAGTACCCATAATTCTTCCAACGTAGCACCACTACTAGCCAATCAATGCCACAAACTGAGACAGAACAAAAATATGCTTTCATGAAAACTTATTTTTTACTAAAAGCCAAAAAGAATTTTTTATATTTGTACGATCAGCGAAAAAATCATTTTTTGTACATTTCTTAACTAAACATTTATAATTTACATAAGCCCTATAAATTTTACAAAATATTTAATAGCAAAACAATCTAGTATTTCACAATGATATTTAATAATGCAATTAAGAGATATTTAAATATTTATATGTATGTAGTACTTAGTAAAAAATGTGAAAACTCCTTTTAGCTACACTTAATGTATATTTTTATAATTAAATAAAAAAATTATTTCGAAGGAGAAAGAGAATAGTCGCTGAGGAGCGAATGAAACGAACTTTGCCCAAAGCAAAGAAAGATTGCAAAATATTCTTACATGTAAACACAAAGCTTAACAAATACATATGTATTTATGTATCGTTAAATAACAGATTTTATGGAAAAACTCTAAAAAGTTAACTATTTCATAGCGGAATGAAAAATTAGCATTTTCCTTATTTACATCTACATATGTGTGTGTGTAGAGTATGTAATAAATATAGCTGAATACATGTATAGTTGCTGTTAGTTTCCTGTATATATATACATACATACATATAAATTCTGTACACCACAAAGAAAAAGATTTACATACATACATATATTAAAATGTTGATTGACGAATAAGAGATTTATTACAAAGAATGTTGAATTTGACGAAAAGTTGAAAACTATTTTTATCGTTACCCCCAATTCGCCCATGAAATTATATTATTAAGAAAAAAGCCATTGATAATTACGTTATATTTAATATTTAATACAAGCATATGATTCCAAAAATGTTTTAATATCGAGTGAAAAATACCTATGTACATATACATACATACATTCTTAACATTGGATACACATACATATTTTTTTGTTTGGTTGCCTTTGAAGGCACTAGCGTTGAAGCCAAATTATTACAGACATTTAAGTGTGTATGTAGTAATAGTTAACACTATTCTTCATTCATATTTAAACACATTCAGCTCTTTATACATAAATTATTTATTACTGTTAACTACACTTATCTTGTCATAATTTAATGCCCTTGCGATTGCCGAAAACTGTTTCCATACACAATACGTAAATAATTTAACTATTAATATTGTAAAAAAAACTGTTGTACATGCATAAGTATAAATTTAAGCTTTTACTAATTGCTGAATAATTTTTATAAATTTTTATTTTTTTGTTTAAGTACCTCCTGTTTATGTATGTATTTAAATATTTGTAAGCAAAACTGTTAGCGAAAAAATGAAACCAAATTAACGAAATTGATAAAGGATACACGAAAGATAAAAATTAAATACATAAAAATTCAAATTTTGTGTCTAAATGTCAAATAAGAGTTTTCATTTCATTCAAAAAAATTTATTTTTTTAGCCATACAATAATGGTAAGTAATGGTTAACGGTTGGTCTCAACCACTATTGGCCAGCGAAAGCTTTTATTTTGTGCCAGCTGTATATAAATTGTATAGAGTGCTTTTAAGAGCTGGTAGGCTTAAATCTGTCGCCCTGTTGATTGTAGATTAGGTATAGAGATTTGAGTAAAAAATTATTTTGAACTATTCATGTAATAAGAAGAAGAATGCATTCAATTTTAAAAACACAGATAGCATAGGTGGGAAAATAAACGGTCGCATGGGTCTATTAATTCACAAACTCCATTCAAAGTCGAGGCTAATGTAAGCGCTACTTAACATAAAAACTTCAGATAATGAAATAACATGTCGTCTCTGCTTAGGGTAGTACTTACATACATAAATATCCCACATGGTCTTCAAAAGGATATTAACTCAAAAAAGAAATTTTTTTATTCTTTTAACAAGTATACACATTAGAGTGGGTCAAATTATTCGGACGAAAATTTTTCGACAATTCGTATGGTCTTTTCGAATTCTATAGATAGTTCTAAGAGAAAGTTAAGAAGAAACCATGGATAGGAAATGAGCCTGCGCATTCTTAAAAAAAAAATTTACTTTTTCATAAAATTTAATTTTTTATTCTATGCTACTTAGTTATACAATGGTGCATATTTTTGTGGAATTTTTAACCCACTATTTCTCACACATGTGGGTCGTTTTGACCCTTGTTTGGGTCAAGTCTAGTAATAACTGAAATTTCCCCCCTTACTGTTGACCAAGTGTCTGAAATTTGCAACATACCTCTAGTTCTGACGACAATAATATTATGTTTATTCACTATTATTGTAAATCCAATATGAGACCGCCACCACAAAATGGCGGATTACATATTTTTTCACAACCCTCTCAATATGGATATCAAATGAAAGAATACAGTACAATGCGAAAAATTCAAAACCCAACATGGCCGCCACCACAAAATGGCGGATTGAATATATGTAAAAAATTAAAGAGCTTGAGAAGTAGAGCACAATTCATTTTAGAAAACAAATTCCTTATCCAAAATGGCGTCCCAAACAAAATGGCGGATGATAGAGTTTAAACAGTCATTAATACTTTAAAACTAAGTTGGCGAATCTAGGTTGGCAAAGTCCTCTGTTTTGATTAGACATCTAGACGGTCTAAAGTCTATGACCTGCCATTCCGTTTTCTTAAATGCCCTGTGTTTGCTCTACTTGTCAAGCTCTTTCTTACTGAATACTGGTTTTAACCGCTATATGGAATTTGTCGGGCGAATTGCTAAGCTTCATGACAATAATTTGTCTGTTACATCCAAAAATTTCCCGCTGACTTTTCGCTTAATAAATGTAGTACTTCAAAATATTCCGCTTGCTGGTCAAATAAATATCAATCAAATCATATCGAGCTTTTAGCGATTGAATACAAAACACGCTATTTATGTATTTACTTTTTATAGTGTGTTATCCTAAGATAAAATTAGTACAATGTAAAACTGGCATAGTATGAAAAAATAAAATTTTTTGTAAAGGTAAATTTTTTTTTTACAAAAACACAATTTCCGACCTATGGTTTCTTCTACACTTTCCCTTCGAATTGTCTGGAGAATCCGAAAATACCATACGAACTAGCCAAAAAAAATCGACCCACCCTAATATACATATACGCTCAAGCAGCGAAAAAATCACCTTTCGGCAGCTGCCTGTAATAAAAAAGTCGTTTCGATTTTATCGACAACTATTTCATACGCGAACATGCATACATACATACATATATCTTCTCGATTATTGCTCCATACAAAATTTAAAGCGTAGATACGTATTTGCGTTAAATTTTACTAATTTCCAGGTGCAACCAGAACCTGCCAAAATTTTCTTTTAACTACCAGCCTATCCAAATGAAAGGGCCCGCCATTTCAGCATTAGAAGCTCAAAAAACAGCAACACTGCTTAAGATTTTGTTAAAATATAATTTGATTTATTGATCTTAAATTGTGCTTAAATATATTGTAAATTATATAATATGTATGTATATGGTTTATAATTATTTCAAATACATTTTTATACAATGCATAAACATGAAAGTTCTGTTCAATTGCAGTTTTCCAAATTGGCTCATTCCGTTGATAGGCCGTTCCTAACACAATGCATAGTACAAGTAGTGTTTAGATGCGCATTTCAAAATGCAACTATTTAGTATAAATAAACATATATTTACAGGTAAAACTGAATAACCAAACAGGAATAAAACTCTAGAAAAAGACTGGTTTCAACTGAATTTGAACGCGGCCAAAACAGGACGACGACTACACTTTAATTCAACAAAATACCAAGAAAGTAAACATAGACATACTTACTATTTCTAAAAACCAAAATATCAGTTGCATAACATGCAGGTAAAGTAAAATAAAGTAGAATAAAGGTAACTACAGCATGGAATACAAAAAGCGAATTTACAATAATCAAGAATCGCTTAGGATATCCTTCAGTATTGAGCTGGAATTGCGCGTCGGTGCAAACTCATTCAGCATCATTGGCTGAATGGGTAAAGCGGCCGGAGAGTTTGCCGTCACCCCCGCCGCCGTTGAACTGCTATTGCTGGATGTAGATATGCGACGCGCTGGTTGGCTGCCTGCGGCCGTTTGCGGACTATTACTCTGTTGTGTGATATTCAGCAAGTTAGGCATGGTACTGTCATCCGTTTTGGGCTGTGACTCCTGTTCGAGAAATTGTACGAAGGCCTGCACCAAATTTTCCTTGGAGTGTACACCTGAAAGCAGAAAAAAGGAAAGAAAAGAGTGAGTGTATGAGTAATAGGAAGCTAGTTGCTGGTGGTACCTTGCGCTGCCGGGCTGCCACCTAATATGGCGCCAAGCCAACTCGACTGCTGCTTGTTGAGGCCCACTTTGTCCGACTCGTTTTGCGTGAAGTCCAACACGGAGGAAATCATGCGCAGCACTTGATTTTTGTCATTCGGATTACTGCTCACCACATAGCCAATCAATAGACTCTTGATGAGACTCTTCTCGATTTTGTCCGACTGACTAGACTCGCTGGTCTTAAGTTTGCTGGAGATTTGCTCATTCTGCTGCTTCAGCGCATCAACTAGAGGAAATATGTGCATAGTATGTAATAAGTGATGTTAATTGCAGTGTTGGGAAACGAGTAGAATTACAAAATAGAAATAAAGAAAAACTAGCACTTAAAAATATGTATAAACACTCAACGCCTTTCATTAAATTAAAATAATTTACAAATTAGGCATTTAGTGAGTTAGTTCTTCAAACACTTTTCCTTGCAGGCATTCAACACTTGTTTAGTATTTCTTTTTTCTCCATCGTTGTTATTGGACATGCAGATTTGGGCGTGGCGTCCGGGACAGTATGACATAAGTACTGGTAGAATGATAAAGCAAATGCAACACCAGTACCTGATGTAATACTCAACCAGACGCACGCACTTATAGCCGGCTGAGGGGGCCGGATGGCGAGCATTCATTCGATGAGAGCGGAGCGAATATTTTTTACGGTTTAAGGAATTGCGAGGCTATCAAACAGGTTTTTATTGTTAATAAATGAAAAATTATTTTGCTAACGCAGGCAAAAGGAGTTGTATTTTAGACTGTATGGGTATGGTATGTATTTTACAATTTTGTGTTTATGTTTTTACAACTTGAAAAATGTGTTGAAATAGATGCAGGCAATAAATGCAAATAAATTTTGAAAAGAGCAGATCAAATTCAACTAAAAAAAAAAACATTTCAAATCAAATTTAAATTAATCAATATATAAACAACAATAGCAACAGCAGGTGGAACAAAAACAAGAATGTAGAAACGGATGCAACCTCGGGCAATCTCTAGATGCAACGTGAGTTCAGCATATCGATTTCGCTCACAGTTACAAATTGAGATTACCCAATTTTGCATCGGACACGTGGGACGCAAGAAAAAATAAATAAATAAATAATAATTACAATATAAATTCGCAAGAGATATTAAATAATAAATTAAAACTAACTAAATTATGCTAAACTGAAATGCATAAAAGAGAAGAAGCGATAGGCTAAGTAACTAAAACAATAATCCTCAGTTTAACACAAAGAAAATACACCAAGAAGGCGAAGTTGCGAAGAATACATAAAACAAAAAAAAAACTATTTAAATTTAATAGTAAAAATTAGCAGCTATAGAATTATATATTAGGTGCAACAGTGTGAAAAATAATATGTAATACACAAAAAAAGATATCCATAAAAAATATTGAAAAATGTAATAAAACTACAAATTAAAAAGTTACCCTTTTTGACCCCTGGGTCTTCAAGGTTTAAAATATTTTTTGTACAAAAATTTTCAAAATCAAATGCCAATCAATAAAAAAACTCATGTTTTTTTAATCATCTACTTATTTAGCCGTTATTAGTTTTGGCCAGAAAAACAGGCATTTATTTAGACCATAGGATACATCTAACCATCGAGCGCATTTAGCACGACCAGGATTTCTCGATGAAAAAAAGAAACTTGAACAACCTGAGGTGATGGAGCAATTCTGAACTCGGATTCGAGTTGAACGACCCAAAATCTGCGATAAGTGACATCTTATCCAGTGTGCAATTGTAAAGATGGAAAAAATAAGCAAAAAAAAATCTTCCACCAGATATACATATATGTACATACATATGCAAACATTGCGGATTTCTCATTTAAAACAAGTTTGGCAGTTCATCCAACTTATAAAATTGACATCTTGATAATGTATAGAGTAATTGAAAACAACAAAGCAAAACGATAATGCAAATAACGAAAATAATTTGAAAAATCCCAAGCGAAATGTGATTAAGTTTAGGCAATTTTGCGATCTGACTGTATAGCTGTTTCTTCCTAGTAAAATAAAAATAGATTTTTTAAAGTGTATTTTAACGTTGAGTATGCTCTGCGGCAAAATCAGATTTAGCAAATTTTTTATTTGCACCACGGAACTTATAAAATTTAATTACTAAATGTTAAACAATTCTTTTGAATTCTAGAAAGTACTAAAGTATAAACCTTAGTATTTTTGAATTTATATTCTCTTTAAGTGACAAAATGGTACTAAAAACTAAAAATAATTACAATAAATACCAAATATTTGTTAATTTTCTTATGTTAACTCCAGGTAGCGAAAAACTATCTTTAAAGCTACAGTAGCCAACTCATTTATATGTAGGTGAGTGTATGTATATTTAATTTAGTTAGTATTTATATATACTGTACGTATGTATGTATGTGTACGAAAAAAATGGTTTGTACTAAATGTTAGAAAACACAATAATCTATAGGATTGGAGCAAAATTTGTATCCAAGTAAATCGTTTGATTCCCCATGCTACAACCAATAATCCTGGGAATGCAACTTTTTAGGGCGGGCCACGCCAATTCGTGCATTTCACCTTTTGTATGCGTAAATGAAGTATTGTGCGATGAATGGTCAGCTATGCATAGTTACTTTGATTTGCGCAGGTGGCGATGTTGATGTGAGCAATGACAGTATATTTTTCTCTTTGCTGGTTACTTTAACCTCTGAGGTAGTGTTTTTATTTGAATGTAGTGGTGGTGGTGATGCGGGTGCAGATATGCGTACATGTAGTTCTTCATGACAGTTATGTATATAAAAATTTAACTTTTATTTTGTTTTTTTTTTTTAGTTTTTCTTGAATTGCGGTGTCTACATAGAATTCGAAAAAGTGTATACCAACTGAAATTCCGAGTGTTTGAAAATTATGAAAATCCCAGAATTACCAGCTGATATTTACCTTTAGGAATCAATCAGCGTGGCTTAAGGGAAACATTGCAACATATTAGTGATTAAGCATTTTTCTTAGAATATTTCATTTATTTGTAAACATTTTTGTTTTTATCAATGCAGTTATTATTAACAAATTTTTTACTCGGTTCGTTAATGCCAAATGCCAGTTTGCGTGCGGTTATTGAAAATTTCCCTTATGGCTGACGTGGTTCATTGAGGTTGAATAGTGGGTTAGTAACAAAAATTTGTGAGCAACATTTCTTGCATGTTATGAACTCTTGCAGTAGATACAACCATAGTGTTAGTAAACAACATTTCTCCCATTTTCAAGTTTTCCTTTTAAACCGCGGTGTTTATTTACAAAAAAAAACATAGTAAGCAAATGTAAGCGCATATTCACCTTCTTCCCGCAGCGCGGCAATCGTACGCTGACACGCCTCCAACTGATCGGAGAGCCGCGCTGCCGCACACAAGCCCTGCTTGGCCTCGGCCAACTGTTGCTGCAAGGCGCCAATCTCCGCCTGCAACTGCGTTTGCTTCTCCTGCTCCTGCTGCAACTCCTTGCGTATGCCGTGCGTAGCGGCCTTAATGTCATTTTGTTTGTCTAGTGGAAGAAAAAGAAGATTTATATTTTTAAGTTTCATTTAGCTTCTACTGTTTAGATACTTAATTTTTTTTTTTGTGAATATGTTTTTTCGGTTTGCCAACTCACCATTCTGGAACTGCTCAAGCGCACACTGCAGATTGCACAACGCCGCCTGATTCTTCGATTCCCGATCCTCGGCCAAGCTCAGCTTTTTGACTAACTCGTCGCGCTGCTGCAACACGAGCGCATACTGCGCCTGCAACGTCTCGGCATGCTGATTGGCGCGTATACTGTGAAAAAATCGAAGAATGTCATTTAATAAATTTATTTTCTTGGAAATTATGATTGCCGTAGGTGCATAAATTCAATTTGTTTTATGGCCAGCACGAAGCTAATGAATTGCTTTTGGAGCGTATCAGCGCTAGGTTACCCAGCTACCGGCGCGCACCGCCTGCCCTGACGCGTCTGCAATGCGCGAATGTTCTAATTTTGTTGTGGCATTGCAAATGCGCATTGGTTGCAGTGGCAACAGCGCAGCGGCGCCGATCGTACTAAAATGTAACTTGCCCCGCGCGCTCCGCCCTACCCCGCCGTCTCACTATCGAGTTCAACTAATTTTCAGCGCTTTTGTGACACGTTATCGCTTTGCAAACCAATTGCCGTGAGTCGTGACGAAGCTTAACGAAAGGCTTAAAAGCGATAACAGTAACTGCATATTACTGGGGCCGCGACTGCTGATGCTACTACGGCTGCCTTGTTGTTGTGCACAAGGCAGCAATAATGGGGCGTTGTGAAAAGCGTAAACTGAAGAAAAGCAAACGTAAACGCACACAGTGAACAGCAAAGGTGCGATGACGAAACGCTGGTAATTTCATGCTGCCGCCAGCGTATACAGAGGTAAGTTTGTGAATGTGCTGCTCGACTGGCTTTGTCCCAGTCTTGGCACAATACCCACCCACCACTCCTCTTCCACGCCCCCGCTGTGCATGGTGTGCTGAACATACTGTTTGCTCGGTAATTAGGTGATAATTTTACAATACTTTCAAGGCGGTTTCTATTTTTATTGCTTACTATATCCACAAGCAACGCTGCAGGTGTAGCAGAATGTTGGTATGTATGTATGTATGTATTTATGTGCAATTATCAATGTATTTGTATGTATGTGATTATGCAATCGTGCGCGAAACACAAAGCTTGCCAGTATCGGATACGTTGGAAGAAGTGACAGCTTTCGGGAAAGGTATATTCTTTATTCTAAAGACGAATTACTTCTACCTTATTGCAATTCTACTCGCGTTCTTATCAGCAAAAAAGTTATAAAGAAGTCACAATCGCCAAACAAATCCAAAAAAAAAAACAAAGAAAACCTTCAGAAATTCTCGCCCTGAAAAGAATGATGTCATGCTTTCAAAGAGCTCCACATCATATCGACGAAGAAGCTTCACTGATCTATTCCCGGATCATTAAAAATCAGCACTTGTACACAAAGTTCATTGAACAGGATCATATGTGACACTTTTCAAGTCAAGTCAAATTAAGATTATATAACTGAGCCACCTTAAATTTCAAGTTTTTCACCCAGCGTGGTTGCCAGTGGTCAGTGGAGCCTTTGTTTTCCCCCTTAGGCAGCGGCAGTTCAACATGAGTACCAAGTAATCGACCCTTCTTCTTCTCTATATTTGGCACTACAACAGTTTGTCGGTTTGGGCCGAGACCAAAAATCTTCGCCAATCGCTTCTCTCCTTTGCGGATTTGCGCCAGTTGTTCATATCAAGACAGGTCCTTCTGCTCTTGGGTGCTGAGGCGAAGGACCCTTTAATTCCCTGAAATATCGCTATAGACCGAACCCCATATGAGCTTGATAGGTAAGTATTCTGAGGCGGGCGAGAGAAATTACAGACACCCCAATAGTTTTCGAGCACCTCGCATCCTTGACAGGTATATTATTCGTAAGAATCCAGCCCGCTATTTCTTTTATAGTGGCTGCCTCCACTTGGATATTCGGGAGTCCGGATTTGCGGTTGATGGCAAGTTTCTTACCGAAGACACTTTCACCTACCCTTTCATCCACGTTTGGTGCATCCATACACTTTGGTTCATTCATGAAAAAATTTCCTGGGTTCTAATTCCAAAGATTGCCTTCCATATAATCTTCCCCTGAGTGCATAAGAGTGGTGAAGGATACAGTCGGATCCATTATCGGTATGAAATGGTCAGTTAAGGCCGGAATAACCTCAAAGATTTTTAAAATTCTGCAGTGCCCATCTTTGTCTGCTGCATATGTATATCGATGGGCGAAGCACTTGCACTGAGGTGATCCGAAGTTTACCTCCTTTCCAGAGTATCCAACAAGTTTTTGACGGCAAAGCCCGCCGCTGCGACAAACCTGTCGTGCACAGAGCGCTCGATAAAAGGAACAAGCCTGATGTCGACGCCCAGTTTATCGAGGAAGTTTACGATTGTCCCAGGAAGGATGTTATTTAAAGCCGCCTTCCCCAATATCAAAGAAGGCACCGACCGCATGATCACTCAGCGAGAGGGACTGTTGAGTGTACTTAACTGATTTAAGGATAAAGGATCTCTGGGACCCTTTTTTTTCAAGGAACTTTGAAAGAAATAACGGGGTATACAGGAGAGGCCGTTCCTGCCGTGGGTACAAAACTAACTCCGATTACCCTCCGAAGCCTTGGGACGCCGCTCCTACGTACATAGCTTGCATGGATAGGGACAAACCAGCGACGACATCTACGCATACTTTTGTAGCTGAGCAGGTGTAATGTCATCGTGGCTTGGAGCCTTGAAAGAGCTAAACGAAATGATAGCCCAAAGCGGG
>JAPVRG010219696.1:2744-16895 GCA_029783565.1 Rhagoletis cerasi | reverse complement strand
AAAAGTCAACGAGAAACAAATTTTTACTCGGAGCACCCTATATAACTACGATATTTAATCAACACACTATTTTTTGATCTTTATACATACATTTGTATGTTTAGCGATTAACACCGCTGCCCAATTTTAACATAATTTCGAATCGATTGATGACTCTTTGTGATGCCCGCAAGGCAGTTAGAATGACTGGCTAACTATTGACTGCTTGATTGCTAAAATGTGGCGACGATGTTGGTTGAGGGAGTGTCGTTATCATTTAATTATCTATGAATGTGTAGCCATTAAAGCGTTCAACTCTGAACAGGGAGTGATGATGAGTGGATGACGACATTATGAGTTATTATGTCAACATTATTGACGAGATAGCCAGGATTTACATACATACATGTATGGTATATGAGAAGAGTGGTATATTTTAAAGTCGAAGTACCGAATACTAATAAATAACATAGGCATGAAAATATGCGCTTATGTTTCCTATTCTTAAGACTTGTAATTTATCAACAGTTCACATACACACACATAAACACATTCTTCTCACCGTCTAACAAAAGTAAGTGACTCAAAAAGCATATTTTTTAATCAGTCATTATGCCCAAGGAGTTGACTGAGCGCGGGGAAATATATTAGAAACAATTACTCCCGCCTTCCGGCAACATACAGTTAAAAAAAGGGGGAAAAATCAAAGCATCGCCAACAACCACCGTCTTTTGCTTTTGCTGCCAGCGGCAAACTTATGAGAACATATGAGCGTATATAAAATGTCCTTTATTGTTTTATGATTGTTTCATATTGAATATTTATACCATTCACCATCCTGCCCCAGGTACACTCTGCAGGGAGTGGAGCATACAATATGTGAGCAATGGTGTGGAAAGTTTGGCAGCAGGCTACGCACAAACACAAATGCATATACACACATACATACAATATCCTGTATCTACACATAACTGTATGTAGTATGTATGTATGTGAGATTATAAGAGGTCACTCTCATCGAGTATTTATGCTGTTACAACTTTTCTCGCAAAAGAAATTTCAGCCTAAAATCAACGTCATATATTTTTTATATACATAGATATGTATGTATGTATGTATAGTGTAAGGGGAGCGGAACACATTTGTTGGTTCGCAGGACATTGCTGTATGCTGCAATACATACTTCACGCCTAATACGCATGCACAAAGGGATGATGACGACAAAGGTGGCCGACACGACATCGCGACGATGGCGACAGCGGCCGAGAGACGACAGGCCGTCCACCACTGGACTGGCTTTTAATAAAAGCAGACACAATGCGAATGAGTGCTGTTCATGGGTCGCTTTTTTTGCAAAAATAATAAATATAAATAAAAATTAAAATAAAGCAAGAGCGCTTGTGAGTATTTCTTGTATGCCTCTTGCAAGCGCTGGAAAGCGAAACGCGAAAGCAATGAATTTTATTGAACAAAGCATAATTTTAGGGGGTGTTTTCCAGTTCCCTTATATGGATGTTACCTCCGTTAGTGGCCAAAAGGGTCGAAGGTAGACACTTAAATCGAGAGAGATTGAATTTTGAGAGAGTTGATGAATTGAGTGTACACATAAATGCTGAGGAGCGCTTAAATCTGTAAGGGTTACACAGTGGAAAATTCAATTTTGAATGCAAAATAATGCAGCTCTTCCTTAATTTAATAAAACACAGGTAAGAAGATTTCTAACAGAAATTATTAAAAATATATATCTTGAAGTTGAATTGTATGTACATTACCCACCGTGGCTATTAAAAAGGGTTTTTACAAACAATTCAACAATTCGAGTATCACTTAAAGCAGATTCTAAAAGTAAGCGATAGTGAATTTCAATTAATCTGCTATTAATTTAAAAACGTTATTCGGTCACGAGATACATAATTAAGCGATAATCTTTTCATCGTTGAAAGAGAAGCTTTCGGCAGTTTGGTTTTGTTGTAGCATATTTTTCTGCACTCCGCTCAAGCAAGGAATTGCTCTTAGTCCTCTTTGACTGCTTTACAATCATTTCTAATTTCTTAAAATGAGAAGTGCCACGCCAAAATTTCTGGAATTAAACTTTCAAAATTCAATGTAAGCTCAACTTTACATATCGTCACTTGAAATGCAAAAAGCTGTAACTAACATCGTCACCTAAAATGCAATGGGCTGTAAGTAACAAAAAATCCAAATTTCTTTTTTGATTGATTAAAATGCATTTCATCGAATTACAAGTCCCCACATCGATTTATGTAAAAAAACATTTTGTTAGTTAAGGCTTTTTGAATTTCTGGTGACGATACATCTTTTCATAATCACCGATATTTATTCGCTCAATGAAGTCAAAGTGTAAATTTAAAGCTTAAGCCCTTTGTTTTTTGAACAGTTAGGGTTCTTTATCACATCCCATCGGCAGATGGCTTTTATGGTAGCTATTTAAGGCAGAGTTGCTACTGGATATTTGTTTTGAATTCCGAGCTAGAACTGACCAGAGAAATTAACTGTGTTTACACCAGGCAGCTTTTATTGGCTAAATCTGCTTGGAGCCCTTTTCGTTTAATTTATTTTTTTCACGCATGAGCTATTCAAGAAGAACGAGTGCACAAAGCATTTTTGCTTAAGCACAAGCCTCCTCATTCTCTCGCCGCTCTCTCTCTTTCTCTACAAGTTATGAGTGGAAGCAACAAATGTTGCCTCGTGTGAACACAGTCTGTGAAAAAATAGAGTAGGTGCATTAGCGCAGCAAGGGGTGGGTTTTGTAAGCTTTATTTTTTTTTGATCAGAAACGGTCATTATTTTTTGAGTTATATTTCTTTTCATCAAAAATAATGATTATTTTTTGAGTTTTATTTTTTTGATAAAAAATAAAACTCATTTCTTGAGCGTTATTTTATCTCAGAAAGAAAACTAAATTTTTGAGCTTAAGTTTATTTTCCGGCAGATTGAAGCACGCAGAACGCCACAACGCTTTTCTAAAAGCCTTTAGTGGTAAATATTTTTTTGCTCTGAATTCGGCAACATACGCACTCAAAAATTAAAACAAATTTATATGCTTATATATGTATGTATTAAGAAAAAATACGGTTGATAAATTGGTTGTAATTTTTGAGTGCACGTGTTGGCGAGTGTATAGCAAAAAATACCTACCATTAAACACTTATTACAAAAGCAGTGTGGGGTTTTGAGTTTTTCGATCTGCCGAAAAAAATAAAACTCCAATATTAGTTTTCTTTTGTTAGATAAAATTACGCTCGAGAAATGAGTTTTATATTCGATCAAAAAAATAAAACTCAAATAATAATCATTATTTTTATGAAAGAAAATATAACTCATAAAATGATTATTATTTCAGAACGAAAAAATAACACTCAAAATATGGGATACAATAAAACTCAGAAATGTTTTATTTTTATTGATTCCAAATTTTAGAATCTTGAAATAATGATTAAATATCAATTTTTTTGATAGAACTCATAATGATTAAGGTCCCTGCTTAAAATGTATTTAAGAAACACAATGTCACAAGGACGATTAAACGGTTTAGAACTTCTTTATTTGTATAGCGAACTCACTCCTACAGTGGAAAAATTATAGACAAACTTGCTGAAACATCGAGGAAAATGGACATAAAAGTTTAAAAATTTCTTAAAATTAATTAATTAATTTTTATTAAAATTCTTTTTTTTTTTAATTTTAAAAGATGTATTATTTTTAAATTTAGGAGTACCGTTAATTTCTTAAAAAAATTTTAATTCTTTGTTAAAACTTTAAAGAGTGTATCTTTTTATTTATTACAGATTGTACATGAAACTTGCATCAATGTATTTTGAAGAGCGTATTATCTGAAGCGAATTTTCAGTATTTTCTGCTGATATATCTTTAGAAGTATAAACCCCCTTTCTTGCCTTCACATTTGTTGTTCTCAAGCGAAAAAAAAGTTAAAAAGAAACGACGGTGGCCCAAGCATATTATGAGAAACCGTTTCACTAAAGAAAATTTACATAACGTTTAATTTTTTACTGGAGCTAGAGAAAAGAGAAGGATACAAATATGCGTGAAACTAGTCCTTGTAATACTACACCGAAGATTCTGGGATGTCATTCGTTTATGCCCCAGACTATATTCTCCTCTTGATCGCCTTTTACTCGCGGTTGAATTTCGTAGCAACACATTTATTTCTTGATCAAAATGATTAACCATCTAAAGCCTAATACTTGTAAGACTTGATTTTTAAAACTTAGTTCAAAACCCGATGACAATATAATATGACGGATGAATTACTCCGCTAGTTGGTGCAGTGGTGGAGATATTTGAAAACACCGTATATAAGTTTATCTCGGTAACAATTTTATCGATTTATGCTTTGCTTGTTTTATATATTTTTTTACCAAAAATAAGTTGCCTAAAAAAAGCATGTAATGAACTTTTTAAAAAAATTTAAAAGGTGTTTTTTGGTTCTTGCGACTATGGAAATGGATTTCTTAACACAGGAAATGTGAAAACAGGGGGAGAAATTGCTGAAAGGGATAAAAGTTTGTGGGAATCCGTCGAATTCATATTGTATGCTTCAATGGTTGTCGGACACAAACTAAATGACGAATTGCATTTAAAATTTGCCAGCATTTAAAATTCCTGCGTGGAAAATTCAAAAAGTTACTGACTTATCGAACTACCCTCGAATATTCTATGAGTGAATTCCGTGTTCTGTATCCTATATTGCATTTAATATTGTATATCCAATAATTATCAGCATTCATCAACCTTCATCGGAATATCCTTCATACTGATAATCTAATTTGAATCATATATATGTGTGTTGGTTACTTCACCCGAATTCGGCAATCTATTGCAGCTCTCAAATACATTTCTCGAAACAGATGTACAGAGCGAAGCTATTAAGTGCTTCCTGTTGTAATTTTCAAATTATGTAGCTACACCCACAACAGCCAGGACATTCAGAAGATATCTCAATCGATGCTGCCTTTTACATACAACTAAATTTGAATAGAGCTTAAATTGTGCTGAGAGTCGCCGCTCTCTCAGGTCGCTTATCATTTTTGCTTCGCTCAGCTAAACGCAACTATGCACACACACACACACACACACCACTACCACTACTAACAGGATGCCGCTTACGGTGACGCTTACAGCGACGTTACTGGAATATACTGAGGCAACTTTCTCGCTGTAGTGCGCACCTTTCTTCGCAAATCTACCCTCACACAACGCTTACTCAATGGGCACAACGTCAGTCAGATTTTGGATTTCGTACGTGCAATTTCGGCTTGAGCGCAGATACACAGCAGGCGGGACGATAGATTTTTCTTTTTTTTTAGACCAGCCAAGACAGATACAAGCAAATAATAGATTTAGAAGAAATATTGTAGGGAAAACAATTATTTCTGTAGAAAAAGCGGAAAGCTGCGTTGCACGGCAGCGCGCTCACAAGTAGCAGCTACATGCCAATCGAGTGGCTAAGTGTATACCGGAAACGTTAAAGAAAGAAGGCTGGTAAAAAAAATTTACGCGTATAGCAGTAAATATTTAATAGTGGTTGAGAAAAATCAATCGATTGCCAGTGATATTGTCCTGTCACAGCAGTACTGTTCTTCTTGAAATGATAGTCTACTGCTGGGCCGGGGCATTAACACTGTCCTTCGAAGGTGAACAACAACAGCAACAACAACAAGTACAATTGTAGCAGCCTTAATGCAGAAGATACTGTGGAGAATTGTGAAATGTTGTATTAAATGAAAACGTAGCTGATGCGCTTAAAGGACTCAAACATATTTTCGAAGCATACTTTTGGGCGTTTATGCAGCAGAAATATTAAGTGTTTAAAAAACTGGATTATTACTCAAAAGAGCAACGCCTTTCGACCGTTATGCACTTAATTTTCCATTTCTAAGGTATACTTACAAGCCTTACCGAGATTTACCAGCATATAAGCGTACAAACATACATAGATACATACATACTATATGCAATATTAACACAATTATTCGCGTACATACACATTTACGCCTGTATCGCGTCGGGCAAACGCCAATTTGGCTTAGCCTGAAAATTTCCGGTATAGGGCTAAAAGCAGGAAAAATCAATTTTCCATTTTTAAATCGAGCAGCAGCAGCAGCAGCAGTAGCAGCCAACGCCATAGATGCGGCAGCAGCAGCAGCAGCAGCAATGCGTATCATTGCCGATAGAAAGCAGGGTGTAGCGACAACATCGGCCGTCAGGCGCAGCATCAGCAGTAGTCGCAGTGATTGCTGCGGCCGGCTGAGTTAAGCTCAGTTTGGACTTCGCGCTGGTGGTCGCAGCTTCCAAAAACGGGATAAAGGATACCTCAAGTTAGCAGCGCTAAAACGAGATGGATATTGTCATTTGCCACTGTAGTGCATATATGTGGTTATATATGTGTGTGTGTGTGAGTATATATGCCACACATGTATACACTCAGCAATGTATGTATGCATGCATGTGTGCGAAGCTGCGAAATTTTTGCTGACACACTATGAGAAGTATGGAAGCTTGGGAAGCTGAAATTGGAATTGCCATGGAAGCAATATGGATGGATGCATGCATGTATGCACATAACTGTGAAAGTGGAATGTGTGCATGTATGTGTGGTAGTTGGATGCCAAATTTTGTGGAATTCGATGAAACAAGCTAATGAATTATGCAAAGCGCAGCAGAGTTGCTGAAAATAGCCAAACGAAAAGATTTTTTCGATCAAAAAGAGACAAGCAATGTATTTTAGAAACACAAGAAACACCAACAAAAAAATCACAACCAACAATCTACTGCATAAAAATAATTCTTTGCAGGCGGCACTAGAAAAATGTAAAAATTATTGGAATATTTCCACAGCGTCAGCAGATTATTTTTATTTTTTGAAAAAAAATCGATAAACCACCACTGCTGCCATTAGGCCAGCAAAATGTGACACACGAATAAAAGGCAGCATAAAACGCCCTTACCACCAGCAATCACGAGTACGACCGTCACCACCACTGCCACTCTAATAACATCTCCCACCATAGCCATTGCCATCCCCATCGCCATCGCCATTACCACCACCGGTGCCAGAGCAATCGTTCGACAAGCGTATAATATACGCGTTACACTAGCAAAGCGCCCACTAAACGTCATTATGAGTATCTACTCTTGTGCATACATACATACATGTGTATAAGAAAAAATAACAACAAAATTCTCACTCTTATTTATGTATGCAAGTATGTAACAACAAAAACCATCGTTTAGCGTACGCAAGAACAAAAAAAGAACGAATAATAGTAAAATTAGCAATAACAAAAATAACAGCAACAGTATTGTCACAGTGCCGGTAATGGGGTTGAGTGCAACCCTGCAATATAAGCGTACACATAAGCAAAATACTCCAACTACTATGACAGTGATAACACTCTCTACACTACAGTTTTTTCGCTTACAAGCAACATTTACCCTCTATCCTTTCGCCTAACTCTTAATCGCTTGCTAACCTCAGTTTTCAACCTCAGTGCCTACCACTTTTCTTTTGTCCCCCCTCATACACTTCTTTTTCCTCTATGTTTTCTTCCTTTGTTTGATTAAAGCAAATTTTGTGCGCCCTCTTCAACAAGTAACTACGGATTCATGCTCTTACCCTTAG
The DNA here is from genome assembly GCA_029783565.1 of Rhagoletis cerasi. NCBI lineage: Eukaryota > Metazoa > Arthropoda > Insecta > Diptera > Tephritidae > Rhagoletis > Rhagoletis cerasi. Next base: position 9,253 of record JAPVRG010219696.1, on the reverse strand, counting down.
TTTTAATATCGGTGCCCTACCCATAAATTGCAAGTATTTATAATACAGATACATACGCATACTTAAGCACATTTTTCAGTAATACACACATACTTCAGTATAATACTGAGAAAAAGTGTATTCGTTCAATGGCCGCTTTTGTAAAGCACATTGTAAAGCGTCGACGTTGACTGCGACGCTACCCTCATTTTGCGAGCTTTACATGTATGCGAGGAATTTTATGTGTTTGTGTATCCATGCATGCACACATGTACTTACACTCCTGTCTGCGTCGGCAAGTTACATTGACATCAGTGAGCGCACTGAAGCTTTTGAGTGTGAGCTTTTCTTCTTTGGCGTGTCGCGGTAGTTTTAAATATCAAAAGCTTGTTTTCAGCTTCAGGAAGTTCGTTACTTGCTTTTGGGAAGTAGTGGACAAAACCGATACAAATTTTTATTTTTTTTATTGAAGATAGCAGGTTTTACCACATTTTGACCTCAAAGCAAGACTTAATTTGTTTTAGAAAATTAGGCCAGTCGACAAAAATCGATATATTAAAGGCTAAATAAATATTTAATTATAACGTTTTTGGTCGAAGTGAGTTTTTTGAGTAAAACTAATAATCGATAACAAAATTTATCGAAAAGATTTGAAACTTTCGATTTTTTTAAACTATCGATAATTAATCGAAATTTTAATAATAGTTTTAGGACTTTATTATTCATTTGGCAACACTGGTCGTTATTGAAATAATAAATAACGATAAATAATGAAAAATGTTACCTTATTAAAAATGAACAGAAATTTTAGACTTTATTATGCTTTTCAAAATGTTTAGTGACAACTTTTTGGGACGAAACGAGTCTCTTGATCACAATTATCTAATAAGCAATTAAAAATTATCGAACTAATAAAAAGGCATCGATAATTAATCGACATTTATTATTTTGCCATATTGTTGATGGTTAGAATAATACTTATCGATATATCTAATTGGGAATGCCCACAAATGTAAATGCGTGGTTATATATTTTTGGTCCGAAATGAGTTTATTGAATAAAATTAATAGTCGATAAAAAATGATAACAAATTATCGATTTTTAATCGATATTTAAATAATAGTTCCGGGTTTTTGATGATCGTTCGGCAACATTTTTTATTTGTAAATAATACAAATAGATAACCAATGAAAAATTTGTATGGTATGCAAAAAAATTGTGCAACAAATGGAAGTCTAATTTGCAAAATCTGTCCAGTAACGATTTTTTTGTTCTTGACTGTTAAAACTCAAATTTTTTAGTTTGACAAGGTATCACAAAAAAATTCAAACCCACAATAAATTCTTGCAGTCGATTTTTTATTTGCTATAATTTTTTTAACTTGTTACCGAATTTCTGCAGTGATATCGATAAGTAGCATTTAAAATCAATATAAAAATACGAATACGTAAACCAAAACGCGGTTATTGCTGAAAATGAAAGGCTAATGTAATAGTTTTGAACCCACCGGAGCAAAGTTGAAATTAATAATCCAAGATTGAGACTTATCAAGAGTTATCGAGAAAAATATGGCAAGGCAGCTTCAAGAAGAACTAGTTAGTTTATTGACGGAAGAAGTGATAAGGCAAAAAGTTATCGTTTGCAAATGTTTAGCCGAGCGTATAATGTTATCGATAAATATCGAAAAAATGTCACATATAGAGTAATCAAATGTATTTCATTGCCAGAATTAGAATATATCAGAAGGTTACAAGCTTTAAATCAACAGTCAAAGAAAGAAATTTAGAGATATTATCGATAATAATCGAACAAACAAATTGTTTTATGTTGAACAATAAAAATGTTTATAAATAAACGACTTTAAAATACACCAGTGAATGAACATAATTTATCGATCAATTGAATGCCGTTTTTTGGTTTAAGCGTTTATCGACCCATTAGTTATCGAGTTTTTATTAAAAATGGATTGGATTGAAAGCATTGGACTCATATAAGCGCAAAAGTATGCAGTAAAACTACCAAAACTTTTTTTATGAATCAAATTATGTATTTCCGAGTTATGCATGAACTACGACTGAAGCTGCCGTGTGAACGTACTTTAAGAGAAAGCAATTCTTCTTCTTCTTGTTTGGAGTGCAATGGGGTATAGTCGTTCTTCTGGGTATGCAGTTACAGTTTTTTATAATTTTTATAAGTTCATTCAACTCTACCTTCAATTCTTAATAAATATTCACTTTATTTGTGTTACAAGAGAACAGGTATTTACATGCGCACAAGCGCATGTATATTTATGGACTTAACCACGACAATCATCATTGCCTAATCCACGATACACCACATTTTCGTATACATATATGCCATCTCAAAGCCACTCCCAGATGCTGACTGACGAGCAATACAAACAAAGTCGTCAGCTTGAAGATACAATCAAACTTTAAGCCGCGTGCTATCACCGCAATGACCTGCTCACTCCATAAGCTGACAGGCAGGGTGAGGTGAAGCTGAAAGTATCAAATTGAAGTGAAAATCCTTTTGCTCGTTTCCCTCTACTTTTCTCCATTTAATTTTGCACATCAGATTTACGAAGTTTAAGAAAGAGTATATGTGAATGTATGCAAAATACATACACATGTATACAGGGTGTCCCAGAATTCGACGTTAAGACGGAACATATGACAGGCCACACTTCGTAAAATGACTCTCTCCGTCTCACTTAAACTAGAATTACCTGCAAAGTTACGGCTTCAAGGAAAGTCTTGGGTACACTACGTTCGTTTTAAGTAAGTAAGAAAAAAAATTTGAAAACTGAGTTTCTTTACAAAAATTAAAATTGTCCTTTACTTAAGAAACAATCTAGCGAGTGTCATACCATTTTGGAATCGCTATTAAATGCGCCAACTTTCAAAGTTACTTGCCAAACTAGTGTAGTACGTTTTTTCAGTACAGTCAGCTAAAACTGGGCGAAGCATTAAATTTCAAATTTTTTTGGGCAAAAAGTGTAAATTTATTTCAAGCTAGAACAAATGGCTATAAATTTTAGACAACTTACAGAAGCATTACTCAGAATTACATAATTAAAATAAAATTAAGAAAAAGTAGAAATGTGTAGTAACGGGAATTAAAAAACCATCAAAGGGTGTAGATTTTTTCGTTTTTTTTGAACGCCTATTATTTAAAATATGCAAGATATAAATTTTTTTATATTTTTCTGACAACTATTATGACCTTGCCTGTCACCTGTTTCCGGTTGGACGTCGACTTCTGGGACACCCTGTATATGTATGTATGTGCAACCACAACTTACGCCCGTACGTATGCAACATCTTTGTTTGCAATTTAAGTATCTCGAATTCGCTGGTCTATAGAAGCATTCTTGTAATGCAGTCGTTTCGGTCGGTCCGTGCAGCACGAACTTTAGTTCATTCGCTTATTTCAACTTCAACCTTATTCGATTTTTTGTTTTTTTAATGAATTTAACTTCAAACTTACAGATACAAAAATATGTGCTTATGCACACGTTAACGAGCCAGCCTTTTGTGGGTGAGGAGTGGTTAAATTTTAGCTGCTTGAAATATCAAACCAAAAGGATCTACGCAAACTACTCACCAACATGAGTCCAACCGCAACTTCAACAATTCAATTACCAAGCAGATGTAGCAGCTTTAAAGGCTGCTTTTTACTCACACACACACTAGCTTAAAAAGTATGTGTGTACATGTTTCCGAAAATCCACTATCCGATGCTTCATTTGCTGTGGGATTTATTTATTTGTGAAAATTAAACATTTTTTCGGTAATGGGTATCTATCCATAAAACGCTAACGGAAGATAAACAACTGAAAATATGCTCTAAGAAAATCATCTACATGCTCGTATATATGTATGTATTTCAGCAATAAAACTAACAAAAAAAAAAATAGAACAACAAATATTTACTCCACGGTAAGGGTTGCTAAGGATATGCTTGCAATTTTCAGTATCAAATGCACATAAGCTTCAATTTTGGTGATTTTGTGAAGCGGAGAGGGATAAAAAACATGTACGTTGCCTTGCAAAGATGATGAAAAGAAGGAAATCACATTCCATCCCTCTAACAACTCTGTACTAACAACAAGATGCCAGATAATGCATTTTTTATTTGCTTTGTGTATGCACATATGTATGTATGTATGTATGTGGAATAAAAAAGGAGAATAGAACAGACGAATTTTCAGTGTATGGTAGCTGAGAATTAATAATGCGAAACTAAGTGCAAATTTCATACACACCCACCTAAACATTTGCGATCTTATGCGCCCTGCGAATGTGTTTGAAATGTAGCATCGAATTTTATAGTGAAAATGCATGATACAATCTATTTTATATACAACTACATGTGTATGCAAAAAGGCAAATACATCGTAGTGACCCTGCCTGGGTAAATTCCCGAGTAAATGCCAGTATTTTTTAGGTAGCTTTACCTGGTGTATTGAGTAAAGTTTCTATCAGGCATGTTCTGAAATTCGAAAATTTGAAATTGTCTCGATTTCGATATTTTCTTTTGAAGATTTTTGATCTAAAAGCTCACAAGCTTGGCATTAAAACGATTAATTTGACATGGTTACTACTTCTTTTATAGTTTTAAAATAAAATATTCGCTTTTTTCATCAGATATTAAAAAAATATTTAGCAAATCGAGCGATTTCAAATCGTTCGATTTTCAGAGCATGGCCGTAAGAATTTTTTAACAGCAACGTTTGTTTATTTGGAAATTTTGGAAATAATTTGTGATTGTGTTTGAGATTTGAAGAAAAAATTTAGTTGTATTGGAGAATCGGGTAAACTGTTCTAGTAGGTGAATTTTTTCTAATTTAATATTTGCTTGACATCAATTTCATCTATCTACATACATTACGTTCGTCGACCTCTGGCGCAAAAAAATTACTTTTCCTACTCCCCACGCCTGTACTTCGCGATCGGCTATGCGGTTGTTGGTTTTCTCTCTCAAGAGAAATTGAAATAATGCAACACTGTGTGCTAGATAATGAAGTACAAATTAAATAAATCAACTATGGAGAAATATGAAGAAAAATCTGTGAATATGGTGAAAAAGACAATCAAAATTCGCGGTAACATAGCTGGAGTCTTCACACCCGAGCTTGGTACTCGGTAGCTCGGTGTTCGGTAATTTTTCCCCATGAATTTTGTTTGTGTATTTTATTACTATGTATAATGAAATTCTAAAAAATGCACGAAAAGTTCGAAAAGCCCGATTAATTTTTTCCTTGTTTAAAAATTTGTTTCATGTACTTGAGTAAAAGTGATATAAATATGGTATGTTTATTGTAGGAAACAAGTAGATATTTTCCGTTATACCTAAACAGGTGCATAGCCTGCCAACTAAATTGTGAACCCTATAAGCAAATTTGACCGGAAGAGTTCAAGAGTAAATAGCATTACGGAGAGCCAAAATAAGTGGAAAATTGTGACAAAGGTCGTTGAACCCATCACTGCATACTGGAACGTTGGATAAAAAGAATGGCGAGTGGATTTGTACCTGTGCCATTTTCGGTATGTACACGGTTGATTTGACGCCTACATGTTAAATTCAAGCACGCCGAAATCCGCTTGGTGACCATTATGGAAGTGGCGTGGAAGATTACACGAGCCATGTTATAGAAATAAATCTGCAACACGTGGAATTTTCATCAATATCGACAGTTTGCCACTTGGCAAAGGCATATCAACCAGCGATATTGTAGCGTCAATTTTAAAGGAGTTTTGAGCGTCGTGGAAACTCCCTATTATCCAGGCTTTAAATTAATGATTTTCTATTGAAGTCCGATTTCTCAAAGATAACGATTAAAATAATGAGGAGTCCAAAAGTGATCCACTGCGTAAGTCAAATTCAGTTAGATCGTCAAAAATCTTTAATACTCAAATAATGCTCGTTAGAAAAAAGTAGTGAGTAAAGCAAGCCCAAACAGGCGCGGCACGGTACGGTTTTCAATATTTATCAGATAAAAAGTACATAGCCTGATGCGTTGTGTTGTTAAGTGAAAACACTACTATATTGGAATTGTTGATTAGAAAGTGGTTAGGGATTTTTTGGTTTCCTTATATACTTGATTCATATTTCAAACAAATATGCATGCATATTACGCAAAAACTTCGCAAAATTTCTAATTACAATAGGTTTTTGTGTAGATATCCCATTAGACCAGAGATGCACACGGGAGTCTCACGGAGCCACTCGGCTTTCACGCACAAGTCGTGTGTGCGAAGCTACCGAACGTCTGCGACGCCAGCAGCCAGTCAGTTTCCATTTGAACCCATGATTCAATAATCCACAGGTTGTGTCAATCGTACAAAAACAACATTTACCGTTGGAATTGAAAAAAACAAAAAACAACTTCTTTATGTATACCCTGCATGCAATGATTTCAGAGTATTCTGAATGATTTCACAATTTTTTTTAGAATTTTCTTTAAGAAATCATATAGAAATTTCTTTAACTAGTTCTTGTCTTCCGCTTCTTATCTTTTTCTTTAA
>JAPVRG010219685.1:0-13922 GCA_029783565.1 Rhagoletis cerasi | reverse complement strand
ACATAAGTTCTCTTCGAAGTTTTGTAATGAAAACCAAACGACTCGTCGTAAAGTAAAAAGTCACATTTACATACTTTTAATGATTTGAATTTACTTTTACGCACTCCCGGTTGTTGATCAGCTATGCTGATTACTCAGTTATTAAAATTTTCAAGAATGGTATTTATAAAATGCATTGGAAATGTACTTAGTCCCATGGCGCAATAAAAAGTTGAAGTAATAAAATGGGTTTCTCTCTTTATTTTCTAACATTCGGCTACCTTATACAAAATGTTAGAGGCACATATTCAAATAAGAAAGTGTCAAAATCATTTTTCTTCTCATTCTAATTACTTCCCCTGGTATTATTCCACCATTCCTTAGCCCCACATCTGCTTAGCTTTTGGGTTGTAAATTTCTGCTTTTGATTTCAATTAACGAACTGATTTCGTATAGAGTACCCCCTTGGACCGAGGCACAGTGATCAATAAATGGAATTTAATGTTCATAATTCACTGGAGCCTGCATTTCTCTACCAATTTGATTATTTTTTTTTTTTTAATGAAAGCTTATAAAATTTGCAAGAGAATAGTTGAGCCCGATTTTTGACTTTTTATTTGTTTACATTAAATGTTTAGTGAAAATGCAGAAATAGTGGCAGTTCTGAAGAAGATCGATTCTCCTGTTTAAGTTAATAAATGTTACACAACAAAAACTACTTTAAAATCAACTGTAGGGTTCCCCCAAAACGAAAAAAAATTTCACAAGAAACAATTTTAAATGTTTTAAAAAAAAATTTTCTTTACTTTCTTTATTAGCGCTGCAACCGCCCAAGCGATTTTGACCAAAATAAAAAAATAAATTTTGTGTTTTCAGAAAAATTTTGGATATGCAGTTTTATAGACCATTGATGTTTAATAATTTGTTTCGCTAACATTTCGAGCACATCTGCAGGCTAAATGGGAATTAAAAGCGAAGTAAAATTATTAAAAATCAACGCGAACTCTTAGCCACCTAAAAGTTGCACTTTATTGTAATAAAATTTAATGATCTATAAAACAGCATATTTAAAATTTTTCTGAAAACTCAAAATTTATTTTTTTTATTTTGGTGAAAATTTTTTTTTAAACATTTAAAATTTTTCTTGTGAAATTTTTTTTCGTTGTGGGGGAACCTTGCAGTTGTTTTGAAGTAGTTTTTGTTGTGTAACATTTATTAACTGGAACAGGAGAATCGATCATTTTCAGAATTGCCACTATTTCTGCATTTTGCACTAAGAAATTTAATGTAAACAAATAAAAAATCAAAAATCGGGCTCCACTATTCTCCTGCAAATTTTATAAGCTTTCATTTAAAAAAAATTTAATCAAATTGGTTGAGAAATGAAGGCTCCAGTGAGTTATGAACATTAAATTCCATTTATTGACCACTGTGCGAGGGCCTCGGTAATCGCGACAGATTAAAATCAGTGGTTGTTGCAGTAACCGAGGTTGTCGCGATAACCCAGTCTTTTTTTAATCATTAAATTAAAGAAAAAAAAATTGCATTCAGCAAATACATACACAAGCATTTATTTTATAAATTCGCACTATATTTCGTATATGTATTTGCATATAAAAGTTCATATTTGGCATTCATTGTGATACGTACAGTAATGGCCAACTTTATTATTTTTCAATTTTATTGAGTTCAAAAATTTTCAAATGTCGCGTTTATACAGAGTGCAATGTTAAAATTTGTGGTCTCGCGAAAATCGAGGTTTCGCGTTTATCGAGAGTCGCGATTACCGAGGGTGCACTGTAAAAGAGATCTATTTGGAAAATAATTCCAGCCCTAAATACACTATTCGAGATATTCTTTTTCTCGTTATTTGTTTGAGCGCATCTGATTACACTAAAACTATTAAAATGCTCACCTCACAATTCTTCTTAATATAAAAACCATTTATTAAAGCACAATTACTTAAAATACAAAAATTTCGTATCCAATTTTCTAGCTACCAAAATCCACCCTCCTACGAGCCATGCTCTTGCTGCCACAGCTGATGACGTTGCATCAACTTCACGCTCAGCGGTTTGATTTGCTCGAATGCGCGCTGCAGTGGCACATCCGGTTCTGCCTTTGCATCACGCTTACTAGCACGCGTCGCACGTCTAACCATCTGCATTGCGATCTCCTTGCACGCCAAGCGTATTTCATCGCCCGTAAAATGCTCCGAAATACGTACTAGTAACTCCATCTCCTCCTTTGACACCGCCAACATAATCGGCAGCTGCTTACCAATGAGTATTGCACGTTCCACTGGATTGGGCAATTGCACCAAAAGCTTCTTTTCGAAACGCCTGAGGAAAGCATCATCGATATCCCAGGGCAAATTGCTACTTGCAAGCACAAAAACGCCAACCATTTCCTGCTCCATGCCATCCAGCAGTTGTAACAGCTCGTTCTTGAAACGTTTCGAGGACTCATGATCGCTGGGTCGATCGCGTCGCGAAGTCAAACCTTCGATTTCATCGAAGAAAATAATTGAAGGCGCATGTTTGTGTGCCATGTGGAAGAGTATGCGCATTATTTTTTCCGATTCACCGCGCCACTTCGAGACAACCACGCTGCTGGTCACATTGAAGAAAGTCACCTGTTGGCGCGTTTCGGCGTAGAGTATTTTGGCCAGCAAAGTTTTGCCACTGCCGGGTGGTCCATGCAGCAGCACAGATTTCCATGGACGCAAGCCGTTCGCGAATAGTTGTGGATACTTGAGTGGCGTAACCACCGCCTCCTTAATAATCTCCACCGCACACGCGTTGCCGCACATATCAGTCCAGCTGAGTTTCAACTCCTCGCGCATTATTGTCGTCTTGACGAGATCGGCTAAATTCTGCCAATCCTGTTGGCTAAGCAATCCATCGGTGCTAGCAAAGTGTTTAATTTCCTGCAGGCGTGTAAGCGTCTCATTTCGATTCACCTCAGCAACAGCACCATTAACAACTGCAGCGGGATTAGTAGTGCCGCCAACTTCTGCACAACTAGCGGTTGCTTTTAATATCTCCACTTTCTTTACGGTCAACTCCAAATCGCCAGGACCTAGGACTGGGGCTGGTAGGGGTTCACTTGGTGGCACCTCGGCATGCGCTGCGTTTATGGTGGCCGTCAGACAACTTTTCGTTTTAGATTTACGCTTAGCATCCAGTTCCAGCTTAACACTTGGCTTTAGTTTTCGCACAATTTTCGGATACTTGCCAAATTTTAAGTGATAATAGCTAGCGTATTCCAAATAAATGCCATCCAAGTCGATGTTGTCGCAAAGTTCGTATTCATCCGCTGGCAGGCGCGTTTCATTCTTCAAGGCCTCCGCGGACTGGTAGAAGCCGTTGTCAGCGAGAAAACGTTGTGTGAGAAATAATAGGTTACGGCGTCGCGATGCGGCATTGCGTATATCATCTTCTCTTGACATTTTCGCAGTGTCGAAAATAAAATAAATAAATTTTAAAAACTATACTGAAAATTTTTATGGAAATTTGTAGTCTTTGCTATTTGACTTTTATCAATTTTTGTGTGACAAATGATATTTTCGGGCGCGCAATGTGCAAAGCTTCGCCAGTGTTGTTTGTTTGTTGAAAGTTCACTGTTCAAAGTTACTTATGGCAACCGAAGGAATGCGGGTGCAGACTATAAATAAAGCGCACTATTTATTGCCAAGGTAATGTGAATAAACAAATAGATACTAGGGTTGGAAATTCAGCGCACTTTTCTTTTACAATAGTATTTAGGAGCATTGCGATTTCACTATCCCCGAATCGCGCAGTTCTTAATTCCAATTCGAAAAGGCTCAGGGCGTTTCCACAGGAAATGAAATAAGTACTGTTCCCTCGCTGACATCTAAGTCCCAGCTGCTGCAAATTCTGTTGTATGAAGGTCCTATTCTATAAGCATGCTTCCCTAGCAGCCAATGACCGGTGATAGTCGCTGCAATCCTAAACACTTCTACTCTTGACCTACTTAGCAGCTCTGCTGTTATTTCACTGCTACAGGCAGCCCAAAGCTTACGTGCTATATTACAAGTCTGGCCATCTCCTCCTTGCTACTCCCCAAGTGCAAGTGGGTTTCTGTTTGTATTTGTCTGTGGGAATATGCCATTACCACGCTAAAAATTCATTCATACAAGTTCCTGCCTTGGCCAATTCGTCTGCTTTCTCGTTGTCTTCTATATTTTTATAGCTGGGAACTTAGGCAAGAGAGATGGACATTGACTGATTCACCGAGCGTAGCTCCATCTTGCATTCTTTGACTAGCTTAGACTTGGTATAGTTAGGAGTGGTCCCTGGCTATCTGAGTAAATAACCGCTCTTTCTTTCCTCGTAGCACTATTTTTTAGTATCCTACATGTCTCACATATGCCCAGAACTTCAGGCTGAAATATGCTGACATGGTTTGCCAGCCGCATGGACAAATTGATACCAAGCTCTTCGGAATAGACCTTGTCCCCACACCGTAGTCCATCTTGGCCGCATATTGGCCCTTTCGACATCCGTTTCTGGATAGAAACCGCAAAAGTACGTCCAAGCCATAATCCGGGCTATTTAGGTATAGATCAATACGCATTATACTGAGGACTACATTCAGTGCTTAAGTGACTTTAGAAGTTTCGACTTTGGATTAAAAAATAATAACTTCGCCTTGAAATATTTTATATTTTTATTAAGCTTCTATTAAAAGGGCATCTTAAGCTAGATTTGTGGCTAATTAATCGTAAAATATTGTTCGGGAACCCAACGAAATAATACTTAAAAATAGCCTTTTTCGAGATAAGTGGTTTTAATAAAATGCCACAGATGCATATGTATAATACAATCTTGAGTTTTTTTTCGGTGTTTGAATATTTCTTTTAATTAAAAATATACCTAAGTTACTAATATTAATATTTTGCATTTATTTATTTTCTACTCGTACATACAAAAAGTTCTTTATTAAAAATATGAAAAGGAAACTACATTTATTTTTAAGTTAAAGAGAACGTAAGTGGATTTCATTTGAGTTAGTTGCGCTTTTATTGGCAGATTTTAATTCAAGTTTCAGATATCAACATAAACAAAAATAAATATTTTGACATTCAAAAAAGAAGGTCAACAAAATATCCAAACGTTTTAATTAAAAACTCTACGGTACATACATGCATAAGTATATAAGTGAGAATATAAATTCTTTGATCCCAATAGGGAATCAGTGAAGAGTAGGCCGATGGTCCATCTAGCTATGGCTTAAAAACGGCCAAAAATTTACGTATTTTTGCACCCTAGTATTGCTTTGGCAAAGGCAAGGTGTTATCATCGAGGAACGGGAACAAGCTAGGCTCCCAGCGCCCTCTAGTTCTGTTCCCCAGGGACCATATGAATAGAGTAGTAGTCTTCAAAAGAAACTTCAGGATTCATACATATAGCAAGGCGACCTATAGTGCCTCCATTATGGAGAGTCACATTCAGGCGAGCACACTACAGTGGTATACAGAAGGCTCTAAAACGTCTGAGGGGATTAGAGCAGGTGTTTACGGCCCCAGACTGAAGCTATCGGTGCCCCTGGGAAACTTCCAAAACATCTTTCAAGCGGAAGTTTATGCCATTAGTCTGTGTGCTGAGATTAACCTGCGTAAGAATTATTGTAGAGAGAGAATACTTATTGTAAGCGATAGTCAGGTGGTTTTAAAGGCTCTCTCATCCTTCGGGATCAAGTCTTCATTGGTTTTGGAGTGCGTAGAGATGCTTAGTGCTCTGACTGAGGAAAACGATATCCAGTTGTTATGGGTACCAGGGCACATGGGAGCCGAGGGAAATGAGGAGGCGGACCAGTTAGCTAGAGTGGCCGCTGCCTTGATCCCGATATGACCTGAGCCCTTCCTTGCAAAAGGTCCTAACACCATAAAGGAAGTGCTTAGAAAGGAAAATACCAAATTAGGGGAGCTCCACTGGTGTAACACCATGGATCTGCGTCAGGCAAAAATCTTCAAAGGAAGGTACAACCTGAAAAGATACAGGCTACTCTTGAGTCTCCCTAAGGAGGAACTAATAATCTTTATAGGTTTTTTACGGGCCATTGTAGGCTAAGAGGTCACTTGTATAATTTAGGAACCTGGTCTAGTGACCTATGTCGCTTCTGTAATGCTGCTAAGGAGACTCCGTTTCACCTTTTTCTGGAGTGTGAGGCCGTTGCACGTAGAAGGAAGAGGAGCATCGGGTATTTGTGTCCAAGAGAGTAGCACATACACTCTCTACCCACGGGATCTATTCTGAAATTTATAGAGTCTCTGGGGCTGGTTGAGGCATTGTGATGAGCTGAGGGCACAATAGACCTACTGGTCGCAGTGCTTTAATTCCAGTACCTATCTATCTAACTCATTTCAGGTTTGCATTTCCCACTGGCATCGTTTAAACTGAGCCTGTTTATCCATTTTTGGGTGCGTCAGTAGCCTCTAGCAAATATGGCAAATAACCGCATTATTGACTAGCTATTTGTGTTTTATGGCACATAAAGGATGTGATTAATATTTTGCACAATGTTTGCGCATAGCAATAAACCAAGCAGCGAAGGGATGAGTTAGAAAGCAGAGAAGCTTATGAACAGCTTTTACAAGCTATAGAAAATAATTATTTTTTACAAAAATTTCAAAAACATGCGCATTATATGGCTTTTACATGTAATAGCATTGACATGCATGTCGATAATTATAAATTTAAATAAAAAAACATTAGCTATTGAATTTATATGTTATACACATGAATCTATAGAAATATAACATGAAAACTAATTAAATGGTCCAATCAGCAGGCTCAATAACATTTGACGTGCGCGCATACATAGAGCAGCTGTTGCTCATCAATTTTTATCGCATGTGTGTATTTAAACAAATGTATTTATTTTTTATATTAGTTGCTATAAAATAAATTAATGTACACATGTACATACATATATGTATTTGTTTTTTCCCTTTCATTCAATGATTTAGTTTTTGCTTCTATTAGCGTTACCACATTTGCTTTCATTAATTTTAATTGCGCATAAATATGAAGGATGCAAAAAATAGCGAAAAATTAAAAAGAAAAAAGAAAAAATGTGAGCAAAACCTATTTACTAAAATGACCATTCAGCGGTATAGAAAAATGTTCTTTCAATTAGAAATGAGAAAAAAAATAAAAATTAATCATAGATAAGAGCATTTTAAAAGTGTGTAAAAACTAATATATTATGAAATTAATTCAAAAATGTGATGTGTTTCTGAAATTCATATACATGTACATTAGAGTGGTTCAGAAAATCCTTTTTTTTAATATTATTCAGTGCTTACGAAAATTTGTGTTCCTTTTGCTAAAAAATTAGAGAACATAACTTGATTTAAAAAATAAAATAAAATTTAGAAGTCGCTCAAGTCAATTTTTATTTTGCTTAAAATTACTCGTCCTTCAATCCGTGTGAACGCAAAATCCCTCTGAAAATTCAAGTTTTGTAAGATCTTATGATATGCTTTCGAGACCGCTGAATATACCAGGAGAGTTATCTTTTCGATCCGGCTCTTACCTTTTTAGTTAATACGAATAAATAATAAAAAAAACCAGAAAAAACCACCCCGAAATTGCACTTTAAAAGTTGATTATTTCTTAGAAAAAATTTCTTTGATTTTATGTCAATGATGATGTGTATAGCCATATCCTTAGCGAACAAAATGTGTCATCGCAGAGGATTTAACGTTTATTACTTCTCGAGATATCAGAAAATTATTGAACCTGAATCTAGATACATGGCAGTAAAAATAAAAAATAAATAAATTTTGTCTAAGCAATAATCTACTTTTAAAGTGCAATTTCGGTATGTTTTTCTCGTTTTTTTATTATTTATTCGCATTAACTAAAAAGGTAAGAGCCGGATCGAAAAAATAACTCTCCTGGTATATTCAGCGACCTCGAAAGCATATTATAAGATCTTACAAAACTTAAATTTTCAGAGGAATTTCGCGTTCACACTGATTGAAGGACAAGTAATTTTAAGCAAAATAAAAATTGACTTTAAGGACCTCTAAATTTTATTTAATTTTTTTAATCAAGTTATGTACTTTCATTTTTTAGCAAAAGGAACTCAAATTTGCGTGGACACTGAATAATATTAAAAAAAAAGTATGTCCTAGACCACTCTAATATACATTTACAGTAGAACTTGCCTATGGTGAACTTATATACAATGAGGCTCTCCCTCTAAGAAATTGATTTAAAGTACACAGCCTTTTCGTTCAAATTTTAGTATATTTTAGTCTCGTTATAATGAGTTCCTACATAGCAAAGTTTTCTCTACAATAAACAAATTTCGCAGCTAAAAATTCAACGCTCATACGTTTTTGTCTCCATTTAATGAATTCAATTCTCTGTTCAATTCTGTGAAACAATTTTCTGTTACGCGTTCGGTGAAATAAGTAAAGTGTTATAAGAGGAATCCCAAAATTACCAAAGAAATTTGTCAGCTATTGCATGAAACATAAACAACAAGAAACAACATTACAGAAAGTGATTTTTGAAGAGTATACTGGCATAAATGTAGGAGGAAAAAACCTGTTATGGCCATAGATTTGCTACAAGCCAATCATAATCCAAGCACAGTAAGGAATATCTATGCAAAACCAGTAACAATTGTGAATTGTTTTAGAAATGCAGGATTTTCAAAAGATTGCATGCAGGATCGAACTCAGAGGAATTTCCTCCATTATCGGATTTGGCTGCTTTGAGGATGAAAAATAAAAGAGTATAAAATAAACTAAAATTACTGATTATTTAAAATTAAAAAATTAAAAAAAATTCACTATTTCTATATAATTAAGTTTCTATATTTATTTATTTATTTGTTCACTATAGGGAAATTCGACTGTATTAGGGTGCATCACTATCCATGCAAAAAAAACCCGCGTGTAGCACCGTACACGTGATAGAAGTGAAACTTCTTTAAAATTCGGAAAAATTAAGAATAAGTTAGAATTAAAAAAATAAATTATAATACAAAAATTTGCATAAATATAATTATTACTATTATTTTTCAGTATTGTATTTTGTCCAATAGCCTCTTTTTTTGAAGGGGAATATAAATGATACAAAGGGTGGTCAAACTAACGTAACTGTAGTTGATTGCGCCAGATAGACAGAGAATATTTCTTTTTAAAACGTCAGATCGAAAAACTTGGAGGAAAGTGATTCACCTTTTTTAAAACAGTTTCGTCTCGCACTGCTCGAAAATATTCTGTCTTTTTATAGCCAAATTTGCTTGATGTGAGTCTAAAACTTGATATGCTATCAAAGGGAGAGTTTATTCTCTGATTTTTTCAACTAAATACATATGAACATACATATTTATTTCTTAGGAACATTTAAGGTATAATGTTTCCGCGAATTGGGTACAATTTTAAAATTTAATGCTCCATCCTTGGTGGTTATTTATTCACTACACAAACCTCGCTGATTGTTATTTATTCAATTACCCGCGCCATTGTGCGGGTGATAGCAACACGATAGCTAGCTTAACACACGTACAAACACACGTTCTTCATTAGTGTGACGTTTTCAGTTTTAAAAATTTCACTCTCAATTTTTGCGATACCGCCGCCTAAGAAGTTTCACTTCAAAAATCGGTATTGTTTTTCCATCGGAACTATAAAACTGTTATATTTTAAGGCTTCCGCTAAAATACTTCTGAAAAATGTTAGGATTTATGTAAGCAGCACCGGTTTGAAAGTATCTATTAAAATTGAGTTTTTTTTTATAAATAAAATTAGTTTTTAAAAATATTTTTTCCTAGAAATCACCTCAGATGATAGAAGAGTTTAAGCTCAAAAGTACCGCATACAAGTTTTTGAAAATTTTGTCAACGGAATCAAAATAACGACCTTTTTTTGGTGATGTACCCTAATATGCTTGTACTTCCTGAATTGTTTAATATTATTAGAAAAGCTTATGTATGTACATACATATGTACGTCGAAAAAGTACTATATTAAATATTTGATATTTCATTCAAGCCAAAATAAAACTTTTGTTGTTGCCGACTTTTTTTAATTATATTATTTTATTCTTCAATTGGCTGACTGCGAGCCCCGCATAGACCTTTTTATACTGATACAAGATGGAGATCGAACCTTAGTTGATATCATTTTAGCGAGCCTAAGGAGCTCTTGTAGTCCCACTTTGGAGATATCCTCCAGTTTACCAAACCCACTAGCGCCTAGGTATTTCAATTGTGCTATTGGTAGAGCCGAACAAAAGCACACAGGAGGTGTTTCAATGCACCCTTGGCTCCTGGCCTCATGCATCGCTACGCTATCAGCAATTCCTTTATTAAATGCTTGAGCAGATTAGTTGTCGTTTTGCAGTCTTTTTTCGACAGTGCCAGTATGAATAGTGTAGTCCTGTCTTCATTTCGCAGCTTGGCGGGCAGTTAAAATGTTCGACCTCGCAGCTACATAAATGTGTACTTGTCTTTTCAATACCTTATTTATCTCGATCCCCATATTTTTAAGCAGTTGTTTTATTGCACCTATGTTTACGTTATCTAAGTGAACAACATTTTTGGCTATCGCAACCACTATTTCATTTCGCTCAATGCCCTGTGGCCTGAAACCCATAAATGTGCATTGATCCACTGCTGCTCTGCCTTTTAGAATATTTTTGGATGAAATATGTTTATATGTATGTATAAATACTAATAGTGGAGCAATGAGCAGGCAGTTTCTTCAATCTTCATGTAATCTGTGTCATGTGGCGCGCCTAACAGCTAACCTAGGTGCAAAATTCTCCAACTTTAGATCAAATAATGACAGATTCAGTATTATTTCTAAAACATTCGTTGGAGTTGTACTCCGTGTCTCCGTTATACAACTTTAGCGGAAAACAAACAAGTTCGCCGTACACCCCTGAGTCTAGAGTATTATTGCGAGGCAATTTCGAAAAAAAAAATTTTTTTTGGCCCATCGTAGGGGTCGCCTTTTTACATTTGGCAATAAAAAAATTTTAAATAGTTCTACTCGAATAATCGAAATACTTCTTTAGCAAAAGTTTTTAGCGAGCTTTAATGTACTGGCATTAGGGTGGTACGTTAGGAGGATAAGAACTGAGACCTGACGGATAAGTAGATAGGGTAATTGAGGTCAATGAACTTTAGAACAATGAAATTGTTCTGATCGAGACAAGAACTGCTATGGATCATACTTTAAGATCCGACTGTAAATGCCGAAGATATGACGAAAAAGTTAAAAAGGCAACATCTACGTTCGGCTAAAAAAATAAAAACATATTTTTGAAATTGCTTTGCAAAAATGCTTTAGTTTCGAAAACGGTACGGCGAATTTTTTTGTCTGGTATGGTATAATTTATATCTTTACATACATACATACATATTAGAGAAAAACCCACCGCATTTTGCTGCCCACAATTGCTAGTCCATAAATCACAACAAAGCAAATGAGACAAATTTACTTGTTTTGCTTTTAATTTACACAAAAAATTCAATTATGCATTGCAGTGTTGAAAATAAAATAACGAATACCCTTGCAAAAATGAAATATGTACATACCGATGTAAACAGCAACACTATTTCCAACAACATAGACAAGCTAAATCCGAAACAAACGGAAATTGGCAACAAACGCAACTCATCAATCCCGAAAATTTTCATGAATAGCAAATGTGTTTGTGTATGTATGTAGGTATGTACTTGCACATATTGCATTGCGATGACCTCAACAAACATCATGACCATTAAAAGTGCATTCATTCTCTAACAAGAATGCAAAATACCCAAAAATAATTACCAATAATTAATGTTAAAAGATTTAATGCGTTAAAGCGCTCTCCGCTCTGACCGTACTGTCCGCTATTCGTTGGTGTGCATTGATTTTGCTGTAGAACT
This sequence comes from Rhagoletis cerasi, assembly GCA_029783565.1. Lineage (NCBI taxonomy): Eukaryota > Metazoa > Arthropoda > Insecta > Diptera > Tephritidae > Rhagoletis > Rhagoletis cerasi. The sequence goes on along the minus strand of JAPVRG010219685.1, from coordinate 2,019 downwards.
TGTGGTTGTTGTTCTAAATAATTTTATTAGCTGACATTTTTGGCAGTGCATAGTTTTAGAATGGCATATAAGTACATGCATTTATATCTATATGTATGTACATATGTTTCTGTTATACTTTTGGCCAATCAATAGTTCCCAACAAGTGAAGTGTTACATTGGCCTACGCCCAATATGCTTTTTCCACTCTCGAAGCATTCAAATTGCGGGCGAATACATAGCCAATGAGTCGAATTCGAACCCTTGAACACTTTACACACATACAGCATTGAAAGAGAATGCGCAAATAGCCATCTAATTTGCCAATTTAGCGCTTTGGGGACAGTGTGGCTAACGAATTGGGCGTTGGCTATGACTGAAATGTAATCGCTGGGTTGTGACATTTATGACTGTTTTATACTCTTATATAAAATTAAAATATTAAACCTTACAAGATAGAGGAAAAAAGTCAAAAAATAACGTACATATATTTTTTGCTTGGTAAAATAAAATGTTGTTACATACCATAAACATCGTAAGTTTTGAACAAAATTTAAAAAAATGTTTAACTTCTTGTACTCATCAAATTTTATTTTTTGCATCAAATTTTAAAAATTTAGAACTTTCACAAAATACGCTATACTGACAATAATTTGATATTTAGAGACAAACATCTTTGAAAAAATCAAATCAACTATTCTGCTTGGCTACCTGTTCAATAATCCTTGCTTTTCTCAAATAAAAACAAACTTATGGCATACCAGAAAATACTTGGTTAATACACATTTAAGTCGTTCTCTTGCTCTTGAAAAATCTTGATAAATTTTGTTGTTAGTGTTATTTGTAAATACTACGGCACAAGCATGTAAGTGCATTAGGGTGGTCCAAAAAAAAGTTTAAAATGTTAAGCTCTCACTCCCTAGGATTTTTAAATGGAATTAAAAAATACCCGTATGTTTTTGTTTAAAAATTGAATTTTTTATTAACTTTACTAAAATAAATTAACAATATAAAATTAATTAATAATAGCTTCAATCCAATAAAACATAATAAATAATTTAAAGAAAAATTTAAAAAACACTTTAAAGCAAAATATATTAATTTATCATAACGACGTAAAGTACCGCGAACTCAAATAAAAACAAACGAAATAAGAGTTAATTTAATATAAAATATAAAATTAAATAAATCACAACCAAGGAAAATTACAGAATATAACATGATTGGAAAGGCTTCGCGGAATTTACCGAAAGTACCTTCACTGCCCTTCCCACACCAACCGACGTCCACCTAGGTGAACGTAAGTTCCGCAGGGTTGTCACTGCTGCTGCCGCTCGCTTCATACCAGCAGGATGTATTACGGACCCACGTCCAAATTTCCCTGCTGAAGCAGCTGTGCTAGCCGATGAGCGTGACAACCTACGTCAGGCCGATCCCGGAGATCCCCGAATCAGGGACCTCAACACGGAGATTCGGCAGTTGGTGAACGTACATAAGCGGAAAAAGTGGGAAGAACATCTGAAGACTTGTAACTTCACATCTGGTGTGAGCAAGCTTTGGTCAACCGTAAGGTCCCTGTCCAACCCGACGAAGCGTGACGACAGAGTAGAAATCTCCTTTGGAGACCACGCTTCGTCGGACCCGGAGCGATGCGCGAGCTACTTTAGCCGACAGTTTACACTGCATCCTCCGGTAGACAAGGCCAAACGTCAAGTGACCAGAAGGCTGCGCAAACTGCCAACACCAAGCGCGCCTCTTGTTTTCACCAGCGGTGAAGTTCAGGTAGCCATCGGGAAGGCGAAAGCCTCCAAAGCCATTGGACCAGACGGAATATGCATGCTGATGCTGAAAATTTGGGTCCTGCGGGAGTGGAGTACCTTACCAAGGTCCTCAACCTGTCTATGGCCACTCTCATCATCCCAGATATCTGGAAAATGGGGAGAGTGGTCCCACTGCTCAAACCGGGGAAACCAGCGAACAAAGGAGAGTCTTATCGTCCGATAACACTCCTTTCCCCGGTAGCGAAGACACTTGAGGCCC
>JAPVRG010219677.1:783-14842 GCA_029783565.1 Rhagoletis cerasi | reverse complement strand
AATTAGCAAAAAATAACTTCAAACTTATTACAAAAATATAATCATTACAAAAACTAGAAAACCAAATTCAAAAGACTTAAAAAAACTGCCCTTGAAAGAGAGACAGTATGACTCATGGCATTGAATTCACGAATAGATCGAGCAATAGGGGCATTAGGTGCATAATTAGTTCTTACGTTATCCCCATAGAACGGAAGGAGATTTCGGAGAGGACGTTGGGGAACATTAAATCTTATTCTTTCTAGATCCTTTTGGTGGCGAGCTGATTAGTCGGTCTCCATATAAACACAGCATATTCAATATGTGGCCAAATGAATGATGTAAAAAGAAGCTTGAAGGTGTATGGGGCAGAAAACTTAATGGCATTCCGTCTTACAAAACGTAGTACCGAGAAGGACTTTGACATAATATAATTGATATGCTTATTAAAGGAGAACCTCTTATCGAAAACTACTCCAAGGTCTTTAATCTCATTAACACTCCTTAGGACACGATTTGATATATTGTAATTTGTTGGAAAAATGTTAAAAATCTTCGAGTATGTCATATGAAAGCATTTGCTCAAATTCAAAGAAAGTCGCGAGTTCAGGCACCACAAGTGAAGATTGTCTAAATCAATCTGAAGGTTAAAAACATCCAAAGCGCCTTTAATTAACGAAAATATCTTTAAATCATCAGCGTAGAGCAAGAACTTCGCAAAAGAAAAGCAGCTACTAATATACTTAATGAAAAGTATGAAAATAGAAGCGGGTCTACGACACTCCCTTATGGAACTCCCCACCCCTCAGGGGGATTCTTTGGGTTCCGGTTGAGTTGATTCCGTAGGGAAGAGATTCCCGTAGCTCATTGAATCACGGGTGTGACGACCCCGAGGTACCCTAGTTAACGGTGGCCAGTGGTGGTTTGCTCAACTGGCAGAAGTTTCGGCTTCACGGTCTGACCAGAGTACTTAATCTGGTACCACGGGCGAACAGGGGCCCCCAGAGCATCCTATATTTGCTTTGGCCTGTTCTTTTAGGGTACGGCTCTTCGGGGAGTATCGTGGTGGCTGTGGCTTAAAACCCAAATGCGGGTAGAGTTTGCTTGTCGGCTCAATGTGGAGTTGCATTGCAACCGGGTGCCGGACCCATGGCGTATTTTGCTTTTTACATGCGTTTGTGGCTTCACAGTTACCTCCAGGCAGTTATCTACTGTTTAATAAAAAAATATTATTAAAAATATCGCAATCGTTTGTAGGTCGTTTGTAGGTCTACTATAGACAACAGTCAGCGTTTGATAGACATTCCTCTTTTTAAATTAAAAAAAAAAAAAGTTTAATATTAGGAAATATTGGAAATACCGAGTGCTTGTCCACCTGATTGTTCCAGCGAAGAGAAGGCCTTCTTCTACTACCACCAACTGATAATATGGTTGCACAAGCAATAGAAAATGGTTGTGCACAGGGTTTTGGACCCGCCAACAAAAACCCTTTCCAATGAATATCATTAGGTTCGAAATTAAATTCGCTTCTCAATCTCCCTATGATAACACGCATACGAATGAAACCGAATGTTCCTCATAGACCTGCCATGCAATGCAAGGAGAGCATTCATCTCCGTTTTTGTTTTCACTTTTGGTGGTTATTTTAGCACACTTGCTAATGCCAGCTTCAAAATCCTCGCTTCTACTATATCTATACACTGCAGTATGCAGTATTCTGAAAGCATTCTCGGCTGCATATGCATCGTTTGTTGCTCTCTCACAATCCCCACGCATACTAGTACGAATTTCGGTTTTCAGCACAAAGTCGTATTTCAATCGTATGCTTTCAGCTTCTTTGTCTATGCGGTTATTGCAAGGCCAACTCTTTGTTTCGATTGAATTTCACCTGGCGCATGCAAGCGCTTCATTTGGCGCATACATTCTCCTTTCTATGCATTCAATTGCATTAATGTTCACATACAGACAGTCTCTTTTTATATATGTATGTATATACATACCTCTCAGCCGGCAGAGACCTTTTAATCTTTATATCTGCAATATTTTTTTGTTTTATCCGTAAGTCCTTTATTTGGTACATACACTATATATGTACTATATACCATCTTAAAATATTCGTACGTATGTACGGAAATACAATTCGTGTGTACACATTCACATGCACCTCTCCACCAACTCCTCCTCGCTTGTTTTCCTGCATAGCATGTGTCATCCATCCCACGTTAACACTCATTCATCCAATTATCCTCACTCAAATATGGTAAAGCCATCAATTCACCTTAGGCTTGCCATTTATTTGTGCATGTTTATGCATTCGTTTCTTTACTTTTGCCATCCTCTCTCTCTCGCCCCTCTCCCTCTCTTTCCAACTCGTTGATCAGCCACTCCTCTTGCTCTCCCTCCAGTCAATCATCATCCGTCTGTTGCTACACCAGCTTTTCGTAAACAACATGAAAATGCAGACACCCCGCCCTGCTCATCACCTCAGTCCCGTCTCCTTTCGCCCCGGTCAATAATGCGAGTAATGCGCTTGAATAACACGTTTCGTTGCTGCTTTTGAGTTTTGTTTTGAATTTCTGTTTTTATTATTTCTCTGTCTTTTGTTTTGTTTCCTATCATTCACCGATCCAACGTCCGCAGCCTCAGCAGCCGCGTTGCAGAGTTTCCGACTTCACCTCACCGCTCAGGTAAAATGGCCACAAATGCCACAATCTCAATCATAGCCACACTCATACCTAGCCAAAGGTATCGTTGCAGATGCCGTGCAATGTGTATCTTTTGCAGCGTCGCTTTTGCCATACATGGCCATAGGCACGGGCAAGCCCCATCACAACATCAGTCCAGCCACGAGTCTGGTTGGGTTCGGCTCGCGGATGATTGCTGGTCGTATTGTCGGTTGTTTGCTTGGAGGACATGTCTGCCTAGTCGCAGCTACAAGTTACTTTTGCTGCTGTTGACTGCTGTGGCTTAAACCCTGCCACAGTCGATGGCGGTTGGATTTTGCTGTTGTTTACTGCCTTCCATTTCATGTGTTCGCATGGGTAATGTAGCAGACAGTTGGGAAAACTCACAAGTTAGCGCAGCGAGTTGATGCTTACATAAATAGACGCAAACATATGTACTTATTTTTATGAGTGTACATATGTATGTACTATATAGTAGGTAAATAAAAACAAACATACATTGTATATACTCATTGATCGAAGATACTATTTGTTTACCGTTCATAAACATTAAATTCTTCTTCTTCTCGTTTGGCGCTGTAACCGCCTAAGTGATTTCGGCCGAGTCCAACAAAGCTCGCAAAGCTCTTCTGTGCCAGCTGACGCCAATTGAAAATGCCAAGTGCAGCCAAGTACTTTTTAACCTGGTCTTTCCAACGCAAAGGAAGCCTTCCTCTTCCCCGGCTACCACCAGCGGGTTTCGAGTCGAATACTTTCAGGGCTGGAGCGTCTGTGCCCATTTGTACGACATGACCAAGCTAGCGGAGCCGCTGTACTTTAATTCGCTATACAATGTCCTTGTTGTAAAGCTCGCACAGCTCATCGTTCTATCGTCTGCGGTACTTGCCGTCGCCAACGCGTTAAGGCCCATAAATCTTCTGTAGAATCTTTCTCTCGAATACTCCAAGGGCCGCCTCATCGGATGTTGTCATTGTCCATGCTTCTGCGCCACATACCATCATCGTCTTTTCCAAGTTTACCACCAGACCTATTCGCTTCCTTATCCAACTTGGGAAAAGGCAGAACATACCTCGCGTTTTTTGATACCGATGATGTCGGTGCCATCAGCATACGCCAGGCTTAAGCAGGCGATGTGGTCTGTTTCACTACAGCACCTTCTCTTTTGTTTTCTTCATTAGAAGAACGAGGTAGGGCGGTCTTATTCCCCTATCCTTATGGCAGTCTGCATTTAGATTTCATCAAAAGTGAGGTATTTAAGTGTAACCGGAGGGTAGGCCCTTAATTCCATTAGGTGGAAAAGTCTGCATTAGGCGTATTCACGCCAAAACGATACCGACCAATAGTGAAGGGAACTGGGGGAAGAGATGTCGGGTAAACCCAAAATAGAGGCGTCAAATTTTTCTCTTATTGCGGCGCTTTTGTTGTCCACCGTATGATGGCAACGGCAAAGTCCATCGTGTTTGTTCGTGTGCTCCGTGGTGGCGACCGCAAACGCGCGACCGAGTAAAGAAATGTTCTACAGTGCAGTGCTGCCACTGGGTGTACGATATTTGCAAAAATTTACGATCAAACGCTTGAGGACCTGTCAAATCCGTGACAGAACTGTCAAATGCGTGACCGACCGAACGAGCAATTGCGATTCTGCTATTATGTAAGACGAAGTAAAAAACAAACAATTTTTTCAGCAAAAAACAACGAATTCAATTCTCATATAAAAATTTAGGTTAACGTTATTATCCTCATGATCCAATGATCGGAACTAAACCTGAGGTACCTCCTTTCCGATAAAAAATAATTTTCGAAAACGGTTCACGTGGTCCAAAGTTATCCGGTAACATACATAAAAAACAAAAATAATATTCCGCCGAATTGATAGCCTCCTCCTTTTTTTGAAGTCGGATAAAAAACATCTACGTCGCAATTTTTAATCAAACTTCTGATTTTGATCGTTGATAAAAACATTTGGCCCACCTATTTTGAGGACAAGGATATGACGTACCATTTCATCCAAATTAAGAATGCGCTTACTGTACATATTTTCGGTTTTATCAAATTTTTGTACCACGTGTTCAATCCGAACTTCCCAATTTCGCAGTAGATTCTTATACATACAATTTTCTTGAACATAAATATATACATATTTAACCCGTTGTTTGTTAAATGAACTATTTTGAATTTTAATTTCTCGTTTTACGATTTCTCGCATAATTTACATACATGAATAACTACAGACCTACCATTGTTCCCAAAAAACTTTCGTAATTGCGTATAATCTCCATTATCTTTATTGTTTGTGCCCAAAAACATAGACGTACGTTCGTTTCCCTTCTTCGTCTTTGTTTTATCTTTCCTTCTCAGTCATTATAATTGCAAATTGATTTTGAATTCTTGAATAACTTTTGTTTTGTTTGTGAAATTAATTAAGATACATTGAATCTGTGATTGAGATTGATTAAATTTCTTTGCCTTTCCTTTGACATTAAGTTGTTTCTTCTGCACTTATCTTATTCATATGAATACGATTTTAGATAAACAATTCAATTTCATTTTGCTTCTGATTGTTTTTATTGTATGTACCTAGAATGATAATACATATTTGATTGCTAGTGTAATTAGGAGTATATTTTAAAAGAATGTACGAATGATTTCAATCTCATCGGCACCCGCAGCCGTGTTCTGCCTTCACAAAATTATAAATAGAGAAGCAATCGCATGAGCCTTTGGGTGAATGAGTTCAAAACTTAGTATCTCCTGTCTTAAAATATGGCAGCCAGCGAATACGCATCTAGGCACCCTCTTCGCTGCTCACGTGTCACAATTTCGAAGTAGTAGCGGAGTTATTTTCTTAGGAACCAGCATTAACAGCATTAATAATGTCATTCTTAAAATCTAACGGAGAATCACTCATGCCAGCAAGTGCTACCTTGAATTGAGTAGACAACTAAGCCCTACGAACGAAAATCGCGTCCAATCATATTCGGCCTAATGTATAGAATTAGGAGGTGGACTGGGTAGGTTAGAGAGAAAGATTCTTTGAAAGATTTATAGTCCGTTAAGTGTGAGGATTGCCAGGGATTTTAAACTTTCTAGTGAATAAGACCAGTTCTGTCTTACTGGGATTGACGGCGGGGCCACTTCTGGCTGCCCAGTTGGTAACCATGTTAAGATACCGTTGGGTCAGTTTATAAAGGGTACTCAAGTATTTACCTTTAACCATAAGTGCAACATCATCTGCGTAGACAATTACCCGACAGCCGGGTTTCTCCAGCTCCTCTAGTAGATCATTTAGCACCACGACTCAAAGCAAGGGTGAAAGGAAGCCTTCCTGTGGGGTGCCCCTATTCACTGTCCGTGCCAGCAAGCACTGCCCCATACGGCTATGGTAGCTCTGCCACAAAGCAAGTTTTAGATAAGCCGAATGAGGCTGGCTAAAAGCCCCCTCCATATCGAGAAAGCCTCCTACCGCAAAGTCTTTATGAGTGAAGGCTTCCCCTATAAACCTCACAATTGTGTGCAGGGCGGTTTCTACCGATCTTCCTTTACAATAAGCGTGTTGAACTCCTGACAGGCCATCTCGAGGAATTCCGCTCCTTATGTGGGGGTCAACCAGTCTCCCTAGCGTCTTCAGTAGAAACGATGAGAGACTTATAGGCCTGCAGTCCTTGGGGTAAACAACAACAACAGTTGCATAATCTTGCGCTTATATAAGACAATGCAATTAAGAATATTTAGTATTAGTTGTCAAATTGTTTGTGTAAAGTTGGCTTCCAGACAATTCGAAAAATCAAAGACTCGAAATAATTAAATTTGCTTGAAATCTTCTCTTCTTGTTTGGCGCTGTAACCGCCTAAGCGATTTTGGCCAAGTTTAACAAAGCGCGCCAGTTGTTTCGCTTCTGTGCCAACTGACGCCAATTGAAGATGCCAAGTGAAGCCAAGTACTTCTTAACCTGGTCTTTCCAACGCAGAGGAGGCCTCCCTCTTCCTCACCTACTACCAGCGGGAATTGAGTCCAATACTTTCAGGCCTGGAGCGTTTGTGTCCATTCGAACGACGTGACCAAGCCAGCGGAGCCGCTGTACTTTAATTCGCTGTAGAATATCCATGTCGTAGTAAAGCTCGTACAGCTCATCATTCCATCGTCTGCGGTACTCGCCGTCGCCAACGCGTAAAAGCCCGTAAATCTTCCGCAGAATCTTAATCTCGAATACTCCAAGGGCCGCCCATGATGGGTGACTTATAGAGCGTGGTTTTCGTACGACGAGAGAGGACTTTACTTCTCAATTGCCTACTCAGTCCAAAGTAGCACTTGTTGGCAAGAGTGGATTTCAAGACTGACATTATTAGCGGTGTTAATGCTGGTTGCCAAATAAACAAAGTTCTCTACTGTTTCGGAAGTATAACTGTCAACAGTGACGTGGGTGCCGAGGCGCGAATGCGCTGACTGATTGCTTGATGACAGGAGATACTTCGTCTTGTCCTAGTTTACCACCAGACCCATTCGCTTTGCTTCCTTATCCAACTTGGAAAAGGCAGAACATACCTCGCGTTTTTTGATACCGATGATGTCGATGTCATCAGCATACGCCAGCAATTGCACGCTCTTGTGGTAAATTGTTCCAGAGCGGTTAAGTTCTGCAGCTCTTATTATCTTCTCCAGCATCAGATTAAAGAAGTCACACGACAGAGAATCGCCCTGTCTGAAACCTCGTTTGGTATCAAACGGCTCGGAGAGGTCCTTCCCAATCCTGACGGAGCTGGTGGTATTGCTAAACGTCATTTTACACAGCCGTATTAGAAAAAAGGTTTTTTCTTAACAGCGGTCACCCCTCGGCAGGCAATGGCAAACCTCCGGGGTACTTCTGCCATGAAAAAGCTTCTCACAAAAATACAATCGCCGTTCGGAGTCGGCGTTAAACTGTAGGTCCCTCCCCTTTGTGTGACAAGGCGCACGCCACAAATCGGATAAGAAGCTCGGCCAAACACTAACATATGTGTAAGCGCCAATCTATTATTATTATTATTAGTTTCGCGGGATACCAAATTCAGACATCGTGGCGTATACGCAAATTCTTTTCGTGCTGTCGAAAGTGGCTTTGAAGTCAACAAATAGTTGGTGAGTGTCGACCCTCTTCTCTAGGGTCTTCTCCAAGATTTGGCGTATTGTGAATACCAGGTCTAAAGCCACACTGATAAGGTCCAATCAGCTCGTTGACGGTGGGGTTCAGTCTTTCACACAATACACTCGATAAGACCTTGTAATCTATGCTTGGAAGGCTGATCCCGCGGTAGTTGGCGCGTATGGCGGGATCGCCTTTTTTGTGGATTGGGCAGAGCACACTTAAATTCCGGTCGTCGGGCATGCGTATTCTGCATAAGATTTGATGCATGCACCTTATCAACTTTTCGCCGCCGTACTTGAATAGCTCAGCTGGCAGGCCGTCAGATCCAGAAGCTTTGTTGTTTTTCAGCCGCGTAATTGCTATTCGTACCTCGTCGTAGTCAGGCGGTGCGACATTGACTCCATCATCATCGACTGGGGTCTCGGGCCTCTCTCGTCTTTTTGCGGCAAATACGTCTCACTTCACTCTTCAGCTCCCTATATCGGTCCCACAAAGCTCGCGTTGCGCCCGATTTGCTTAAAATAACTATGTAAAATCACAAAAAACAAAATAGAATAAATTAAAATAAATTTAAAAAAATTAAAATAAAATAAAAAAACGAAAAAAAATTCAAAAAAAGAAGTAAAATAAGAAAATCCGACATTCTGAATATTTATTTAAATGTGCTGTCTGCACCTTTTGTTAGTATGTATGCAGAATTTAGAAATGTGTGCTCGTATACAGAGTTTATTTCGCTTTGTATATAAACTTTAGATCGCTTTGATTTTCAGAATTCTACGAACTCATGAAAAAAACACAAACAATCGACTGTAATTGGCCTCACTACTGTTGCTGTAATTGTTTTTGTTGTTGTGATGCCTTCCAATATCAATGGTTGTTTTATTTATTTTATGCTCCTTGCACGAGTATCATTTATACTAGACGTACTATATGTAATGGTTGTGTTCTCCACCTCTATTCACGTCACTGATGCTGGCGACGTTGTCGTTGTCGCCTTGGCTGTCGCACTATGGGGCCTTTTGATTTTTTTCGTTGCAAAAATCAACGTTTGAGCTAATGAAGATATTTAAAAATTTAAATTGGATCTCAAACAAAAATATATAAGCTTTAAAATGAATAGAAACACAAGGTGCTACAACAACAGTCTGCTTAAATATTCATTGTCAGTGAGATATTAAAAAAAATGCAAAAAGTAAGTTAACTTGCGTTCAAGCATAAAATAAGTAAACATTTTTGGTAATGGGGCGTGGCACCGCCCACTTATGCTAAAATGTCTATCTTAGTAGCCGCTTTACCGATCTCCTCCAAACTCAGTAGACGCATTGATTTCGCCATCAATAAAGAGAAAAAAATGCATCTTAACTACAGGGGGCCATAATAACAGGGTGCTTTACCTGTTAAATAATGATTAATAATCATAATGATTATTAATTAAAGCACGTTTTAATTAGGCAACGGTTTAATGATTAAAAAAGCACCTTTTTTATAATAAATTAATTGAATTAATTTTAATTGCATGATTATTTTGTTATTTTTAACTATTTTCAATTATTTTTGAACTTTTCTAATCGCATGATTAATATAACAATTTGATTATTTTCAATTATTTTCGGTTTTTGTTTTAAATTTTATGATTTATTTCAACTTGTGAATAATACATTGCAACGCAGTTGACGAGAATAAATACAGTAACGTGAGATAAATGCACAAGGATAACAGCACTGGTGCTTTATTTTATTTGCTAATTTTTTATTAAAGTATTGTCCATACTACAACAAAACCGCATACATATATACATCAGAGTTCCAAATTTGGTGTAAAACTTAGGAAAATTCCACACTTTTGTCAATATATGTACATTAGGGCGGGTCAATTTTTTTCGACATCGTTCCTAGCATATTCGGATTCTTCATAAAATTCTAAGAAAAAAATTCCTCCAGACCATAGCTCTCAAGTCAATTTCGAGCTTGCGCATTTTTAAAAGAAGATATCTTCAATTAATACTAAGTCAATATGCAGATTGATATATACTAAAGTGTTACGAATGTTTTTTTTAATAAAAACTTGTACTTCGGAGTTTTTTGATATGAAAAATTCATTACGGATATCTATTTTTTATTTAAAGAACCGCCAGATGACGCTTCAAAACAAATCTATGTATATGAAAGTGAATGTCTCTTTGTTTATTACCTTATAGCGTCAATACCGTACATCCGATTGTGGAAACACCCAACGTCTTTGTCTCGGAAAGGAGAAAGTTCTTAGTTATATTTTTAATAGGGTTACCACCTATTTTAATTATAATTATACATAGGTTATATAAAATATTAAAATATGGGTGTCAAACGGTTCGCCTCCGCAAGCAGAAGGTTCTTAGCTATATTTTTAAGAGAGTTGCCACCTGTTTGAAAAGTCAAATTTAATTAAATTATACACGAGTTATATGAAAAATTAAAATATGGGTATCAAACGGTTCGTCTCGGAGAGAAGATTCTTAGCTATATTTTAAATAGGGTGCCCACCTATTTCAAATAGGCATCAAATTAAATTAAATTATACACAAGTTGCGATGTTATGATCATATAAGTATACATTTTCGTGGGTCTATCTCTTCTTATTCTGGTACTTACAAAGTTATAATACCATTTCATGCACATGAAAGGTATACAACTATTAGTATATTTCTTTGCATATTTTATCAATTCGGAATATTTTTTGTATGCATGTTACCGCATAACTTGGACTACGTTAACCAATTTCTATAACTCTTTTTTAAAGGAAAGGTGGTTCCACAGAGGTAGTCTCCTACTAATTGAGTGTAGATCCGATAATTGGGTCATGAAGAAAATAACGGTACTCTTAAATTTTTATATGAGAATTGAAGTCGGTTTTGTTTTTTGTTTAAAATTTACTCCAGTGTCCACAGCTTCGATAAAAGAATCGTAGGCCATATTTTTTTGTTGGATAAATTGTGGAACATTTGTACGAACTGCTTCGGCTAATACTTCGGCTTTTTTCTCTTTTATCTCGAGGTTAAGTGCATTGTTCGATGGGGTTATATCATTGCCAAACATGATAATACTTTGTTGGCCATCAATAAACACAAACTTGACGGAGTTACAGTATTCCACATTGATGTGAGCCTCAAAAGCTTTGAATAATATTGGCGAGTATGACTTTTAGTTTTTACTGCTCAGGTAGGTGACAGGCCTTTTGAAAATATTTCTTAATCAAAAATGTTTCAAATACCTTTCGTTTGACACCTATATTATAATACATACTTTATCTTGTCAACTTAATTGAATTAAATTTTAGAAATTGGTGGCAACCCGACTCAAAAATATTTTCAGCAGTAAGCTTTCTTAAACCTTTTTAATTTGATACCCATATTGCAATTTTTAATTTATCTTACCAATTTAATTTAATTAAATTTTGAAACAGGTGGCAACCCCCCTCAAAAATATTTTCGCCTGTAAGCCTTCATAACCTCTTTCTTTTGACACCCATATTGTAATATCTAATTTATCTCATTAATTTTCTTATACTGAAATTTTTAAACAGGTGGCAACTATCTAATTTTTTTCTGGTTTTGACCATCCGGATATTATAAAAAACAAACCAAAAAAAAATATTCAAATCGGTCAAGCCGTTTTCGAGTCTTAGCGAGACTAACGGACAGCAATTCATTTTTATATATAAGATATCTTCTTTTAAAAATGCGCAAGCTCGAAATTGACTTTAGAGCTATGGTCTGGAGGAATTTTTTTTCTTAAAATTTGATGAAGAATCCGAATATGCTAGGAACGATGTCGAAAAAAATCGCTCCATACAAATGGACCCGCCCTAATGTACATACATAGTCCACTTCTTAATTAGTATTTACTCGTAATGTGAATTTGGTTTCAGTTTTTAATACTAACTTTTGAAAATTAAATTAAAAAAATTATTTGATTAATTTAGATTATTTGATTATTTCTAATTATTTGATTACTTTTGATTATTTTTTAATGGTAATTAATCATGATTATTTTTGATAATTTTTATAAAATCATAATAAAAATAAATAAAACAAAATAATCATTAAAATTAAAAAATGCAAAAAAATTAATGATTAATAACCGTAATGGAAATTTAACAGCTCTGCTTTTAGGGCAGAACAAATTTTTTTTGCTTGTATGTACTTTAAATTAACTTACAATTTCAATTATTTATGTACATACAAACCAATCTCAAAGATGACAAAAAGAAAAAATAAAAATTTTTCTACATATGGAAAAAGTATCTACTTTAAGCGGCTCTACCTCCTTAACTACTCAACACTGTTTAATAAAAGTTTAATTGTAATCTCTGGAAAATTCTCCATTATATACGTTTGTATGTATATTCACTTAATCGAATGCTTTCATAAAATTGTTGATTTTTGCAACGTTTTTACGGCAGAGGCCCCATAGTGCGTCGCCGTCTGTTTTTCACCGCGTCTTAACAATTTGTTATGCTTTTGTTTTCATTTTATGTAGTTTGTTTTATTTCTTCTTACTTTTATTAATGGCAACTTTTATGTAAGTATGTATGTACATATCTGTAGTGTGCTTGTAATCTATTGTAGCTGCGTTGGCAGTGTTCCGCCTGTCGGTGGCTAGTTGGACCGCAGTTCCAACAATATGCCCCTCATTTATAGAGCTTTATTTACATATATAAAATACATAGTTAATTGTGTGTCTGCATGTTCATACATATGTACCCTGTAGGAAATGAACCTAACTCTAAATTAAAATATCAATAAGAAAAAAAAGATTATTTCAATTTTTTACACGTTTATTTATTTACTTTATTTAACATATTTGCTTGTTTACATACTCTGCTGACATAACATCTAAATGATAAAAAATGATGACAAAATAATTTTTCTTTTGCACCCATGAAAAAATCAAGCATTTTCGGAAAGTATGTTGCCGTTTTTCTAGATCAAGTCATTTAGTTACGGTTTCTATGGGGAAAACAACTCCTATGCTAAATAAAACTTTATTAAACTTCGTAACCAGGGGTTTTGTAGGGTTGGTGATACGAATCTGAAGTCAGTTTTTAAAAATTCAAAACGGCGGATACAATATGGCGGATGGTTTTTAAAAAATTGTCACATTTTTATGAAATTTTATATCCAAAAGTTCCTTGAGCCGCTGATCACAAAACTGAAATGAGGTTTCAAAAACTCAAAATCGCAAATCCAATATTGTGGATGGATGTTTTTGGATCCGCCATTTTGAATTATTGAAAACTGATTTCAGTTTTGTAATCTGCGCTCAAAGAACCTTTGGACATCAAATTTCATAAAAATCTGAAATATTTTTAAAAACTCATCCGCTATATTCTATTTTGAAATTTGGAAACGTGATTTCAGTTTTGTTATCAGCGACCCAAAGAACATTTGGATATCAAAATTCATAAAAACCTAACAATTTTAAAAATATCCATCCGCCTTATTGGATCCGCAATTTTGAATTTTTAAAAACTGACTTCAGAATCGTAATCAGGAACCCCCAAAACCCCTTGCTTTCGAGGTTTAGTAAAGTTTAAAAAATCAAAAGGCAATATTCTATTGACCGATTCAGTATAGGGTTAAGGGTTGTTTTTCTCCTTGAAAACTGTAAATGATTTGAACTAGAAAAACGACAAAACACGGGTACTTTATTTCTGTCTCAGCTTTCCGAAAATTCTTGATTTTTTTGTGGGTGAAAAATCGTGTCGGACGTTGTAATATATTTGTCCTGAATTTTTGTATGAGAATATTTAAATAGAAACTTGTTTAAATAAAACAAACTCCCGATTACTTATGCATGACTCCTGCATGACTTTGCAACTCATTTTAAGTTAGTTTGTCATAGCTAACTACAATTTGGTAATTTTCTGGTAATTGCACAAAAAAGATAACTACAAGTTGATTATTTTTAATAAATTTTTCTGCTGGGTACTTACGTATGTACTTATTTACGTATGCTTATATATATCATGTCTTCACAGTCATGATCGTACATATATATGTATGTAAATCGGGCATTTGTTCGACGTTGGCGTTGGATTTGGCGTGAACGATACTTTATTTGTTTGTATTTTATGCCGTTTTACGTTAGTATGTATTCCGCGATTTATATTGTTTTTATTATTGTTTTCTTCTATTTTTTTCTGCTCTTGTTTGCCTTTTTTACGTCACCAATTCACCACGAGTCTGCTATATATGGCTTAAGTGACTATAGCAACAGTGAACAGTGAAGGCCGC
>JAPVRG010219676.1:0-10715 GCA_029783565.1 Rhagoletis cerasi | reverse complement strand
CAAACCCTGGTAAATGTTCCAAAACCTTGGTAATAGTTTTCAAATATTGCCAAAATTGACGCTCGACATATAGCGGTGGATGATGCTACTGGGCTCTTGTCTGTGCAAACCCATTGTATTGGGTCTCTGGAGAGCGTCGATGGTAAGCCCCTCTGCACCCACCGATAGCGACATGTTACGGCCGTCATATTGCGGTACTGCTTTCTTAGGAATCATTAGCTTTAGATAGTATTTATGGTAATTTGATTCCAAATTTATAAATATTTTCAGAAAATTGTTTGGTTCAATACATCGACGGCTGAGTGGAAGATACCCTATCTCGGCAGCTGCCGGTTCGAAAATGCCCTATCTCAGAAAACGATTCAAAAACATCTATTTCAGAATTTGATTGAAGAAGGCGCTATCTCAGAGTTTGGTTAAAAAATGCCCTATCTCAGCTGCCGATTCAAAAACGCCCTATCTCAAAGTAATTTCAATAAAAATTTAGCAGCGATTGGGTATTCTTGAACAATTTGCTGAGATAGGGCGTTCTTGAACCAAATTCAAAAATACGACGTTTTTCAATATTTTTCTGAGATAGGGCATTTTCGAATCTGCAGCCGAGATAGGTCGATCTTCCACTCAGCCGTCGATATACAAGTATAGAGTAATTTTTTCATCGGCGTTTATGGAACGCACCCATTGGCGTGATCATCTCGCATGATCAGCTATGCAGATCTTTGGTTGACTTGGTCTCGTAGTTTCAGGCTATAAGATGTCGCATATTTCTTAATTTAGTCCTTGATAGTGACAATTTTAAGATCCCGATGGAGTTGAGCGCTTGTAATGAATTGAGATGCGTTAACAATCATTCTAAAAGTCTTCGGTTGGAAACTTTGTAATATTTCAATATTTGAGCTAGCCGCGGTGCCCCACAGCTGGATACCGTAGGTCCATATCGGTTTTATGACCGTTGAGCACAGCAGAAGTTTATTGTCAGTTGATAGTTGGGAGTTACGGTTTATAAGCCAATGTAAGTTTCTTAACCTTATGCCAAGTGCTTTACGATCCGTAAAGATGTGAGTTCATTCAAGATATTTATGCTTTGTGGTATGTTAACGTCGTTCAGTTGGACGGGTGGGCAAGTGTCTCTGTGCAGTGCGAACGTTATCTAGACAGATATATTGCTATTAGATTTTAGCCGCCATTTTTTGAACCAATCAGCGATTGTATTAAGCGCATTTTGAAGTTTGCGTTAAGCTGTAATAGGGGTTGTGACGCCATCAACATCAGGCAAATCGTAAGTGTAGAGGAGATTCTACGCCGAAGTAGTAACGCTCTTTCAGATAGGACTGAAATTTATTGTAGTTAGTAGGGAAGGTAGTTTTAATTTCATAAAGTATCCCATCGTGTCAAACGCGAACAAAGGCTTGTGATATATCGAGGAAAGCGGCAGTGCAGTATTTCTTTTGGTCAAATGCTGAGTGAATTTTATCGACAAGCCTATGGAATTGTTTAATTGTGCTGTGCCCTCTTCTAAATCCAAATTTTTGATTGGGAATCAGCTTCATCTTCTCGATAATTGCAAGCAATCTTTTAAGAAAAAGCACAGCCAGGAGTTTGTAGATCAATGGTAGTAAGCTAGTAGGTCGATATGATTCAACTTTATCACCACTTTTTACCGGTTTGAAGATCAGTTTTACTTGAGAAACTTTCCATTTAGGAGGTATAAAACTGGTATATAGAACCGCATTGAACAAGCATGCCAGAAACTTGATGCCTTCCGGGGGTAGCTGTTTCAATAATTGGCCAGTTATTAAGTCGTAGCCAGGTGTATTTTTGGGGTTTAGCCTTTCAATGGCTGTTATTACTTCTGAATTATAAATTTTTTCAATGGGTGGGTCCATTTGATATGGGCAACTCAAAGTAATTTCCAAATGAAGGACGATGCATAAAAAATTTCCTAGGAAATTATTTTACTTATCATGGTTTTCCATGATACAAAAATATGAAGGTAGTTTCACTCATATTTTTCGTCAGCCATATTAGCCATCTGACATAAATGCTGATTATGACGTCTGAGTGAAAATCATCATACCATATTGATAATTTTTGTTTTTTTGAAAAAATAAATTCAAACACAAAAAGCTAAGATATTAAAAATGAGCTACCTTTTTCCGGACTGTGAAAAATCGAGGTATTTTTGTAAAAATAGCGACGTGAATTTCTTTAACTTTCCGCCGTTTCCATCTGTGTGGCTAACGGTCTGCAAACTGTCCGAAGCAAGTTTACCAGAAACACCTTTGCTGTTACAAATTAAATTTTTAATTAAATTAATTAATTTATATGCCAGATAATTACAGGGCGCTCGATTGAGCAAGAGGGCAGTTCTCAGTTTATTAGTAGCACTCAGTTTATTGGGTTCTGTATATATGGTAAGGATATTTTAAGGGATGTTGAGTTTGACGGAATATGCATATCGTTTATAAATTGGGGTTGACAAAATTTGGACATAACATACCATAGCAACGAGATCATAATTAAATCTCGGTAATTTATTATCTGAGGGTGGATTTAGTTAACCAAATTCTGAGTTTTTAATATCATTGGAGAAACTAAATTCAGTTTTCGTTAATTACAATGGGGACACTATGGCAACCGAACAAAATTTAATTAAAAATTTAATTTGTAACAGCAAAGTAAATTTGGTTAACAATTTTTTTCAGGAAGAACATTTTTCAGAGTCAGGCACTTGAATAACAATCTAAAAAAACAACAAAATACGCAGAGTCAAAAAAAAATTAGAAAAATTATGTCTTCTTATTATGTATGTACTTTTTCTACAGAAAAGAGATTTCGAGTACTTTTATTCAGAAAATTGATAGATGTCAATAATCATGATTTTAATCAAAAAAATTCTGAGTGAAACTACCTTCATATATTTGTATCATGGGTTTTTCGAACGTCAAATCATATAAAAAGGCGAAACTCGGATATCGCTTATGTGAATGCATTTTGTACTCGCCAAGTTATGAGGTGAAAAGGTCTACGAAGGCACATTTCTTACTATCCGTAATTTTCAGTTTTAATCAGGGAAACTCCAGGACGTCCTTATATCATCGTTTGAATATAAATGGCCTATAGTGGTTCGGGATATTAAAATGGCGTATCCAATACGGCGCATGGATTTTTATTGGATCCGCAATTTTGAATTCTCAAAAACTGACTTAAGTTTTGTAATCAACCCCGAACAGAACCTTAGGATATCAAATTTCATAAAAATCAGACAATTTTTTTTAAATTCCTCCGCCTAATTTATACGGCATTTTGAATTTTTAAAAACTGACTTCAGATTCGTAAACAGCAGCCCCAAAACCCCTTTGATGCGAAGTTGAATAAAGTTTGAAAAATCACAAGGCAATATTCTATTGACCGGTTCAGCATATGGGTTGTTAAGGGTTGTTTTCCCTTAAGAAACCGTAAATTGCTTTATCTAGAAAAAAGGCAGAATACGGGTACTTCATTTTTCTCTATACTTTACGAAAATGCTCGATTTTTTCTTGGGTGCAATATCGAATCGGACGGTGTAATTTAAAGCTGTTGGAGAATGAAAGCATGGCTCCTGTTATTTCAGATGCCCTCCACAGTACTTCAAATAAAGTAATATTCAAGGCTATAGAAACAAAGAATATTCCTAATCTAATAATCGCATCGATCATCTGAATGTTCAGAAATAAGAATTATACTAGAGAAACTAGGAGGCAATAGGCAATCAGTAACGGCCAATCATGGCTATCCTCATGTCTCCCCCTTATAATGGATGTTGGGTATGGATGTATTCCCTTTAAATTTAAAAGGAGACGTATTCAAAGGTAATGGGTTGGCAAATGACCTAGTCATCTACGCTGGTGCCAGCGACGAAGTCATAATTTCCTCCGAATTGCAGAGAGTCTTGCAGCTAAATGGTCTTTTAATAAACCCAGTAAAGTCTACCAGCATACACTTCACTAAAAGGAGGAAAGTCAATTTGACTAAACCCACATTGGGAGACTCAACTAAAACATACATTTGACTCCGGTTGCAAGTATGTAATTCTACAAAGGTATTTACGCCGGTCAAAGCCTTAATGGTAAAGTGTGCAATACCCGCTCAAATTCTTGTGGTCAACTGCAAACCCCTATTGAGTTAGGTATGCACGACAGAGTCACCCTGTAGAGAGCAGCGCTTGAATAGGATTTTGACAACGAGGGGCTAACGCACATCAAAGCAGAGCTGCTAAATATATTGATCAAGGATTCTCAAGTTTCCTTCTTATGGTGAATGAGAAGGGGGAAAAGGCATTCCAAGAAATTCATAATTGCCGCAGGATGAATCTCTATTCTACTTCTGAATCTTAGCCGGTAGAGGCCTGACAAGTGTAGAAACTAACTTGGAAAGATGGATTGTTCTGCAAAGGCAGATCTCAGGTACGCGATAGCCTACATTTAAAGGGCTAAAGACTCATAAACTTCGAACAACAGTTATCGTCTCCGTCCAGAATCTGGACCAGATCTAATTTTTTAAAGCGTAAGCACATTAAGGGCTGATTGTTCAATGTCTGGTTATCACTATCTGTCAGTTAAACATCGTTATCGACATTATCGACTCCTTGCTAATAGCATGTGGTCGATAAAGCAGTTGATGTGCTTAATCGGAAGTTGTACCTCCGATTAGTGTTAACCAGACATTGAACAAACGGCCCTTAATATATTTGGTATACCATTAGTATTCCCCCAAATACTAAAATTAATGTAATTTCTTTCAATTGTAAATATTTCACTCACCCTCTAATGACTTGTCCCAAGTCCTCCACAAAGCTGCGCTCTGAGTCAACCATTTCCAACATGGCACGCTCCAATACACTCATGCCGCTATGCGGATCCATTAGCTCGTTTTCACTTTGATCGGCCAAACTTTCCACACTTGCCAAATATGAGGTGGTCAACTTGCCATTCAGGTGGTCCGAACCCGAGCTAGAGCTGGAGGAAGTTGAACAAATTGACGACGATGAAAGTGGACGATGCTTGAGCTTTGCAATGTCCGGCAGCATTGGACAACCTTTGCGTGACTCTTTTGGTGAAAATTTTGACTTGATATCAGTTAGGCGATCTAAACTTTCTGCCGACATTTTGCTTGCCTCTTCGAGCTCTTCCAGCTGTTGTGCTGTAGGCAACTTAATAGGCACCGCACCACCCAAAGTGTTTGCCTTTAAAGCCAAGCTCTTGGAGCGTGCATAGGTGAGCAGAGGCGAAGCGGAAACAGTAGACGCGCAAGCTGCCGAAGAACTGCGCACCAACGGTTTAGATATCACTGGCTTGTTGATAGCTTCGATGAGCTCAACGCTCGTCATTGAGGAGTTCATGGTATCCTTATCATCGA
Source organism: Rhagoletis cerasi (assembly GCA_029783565.1). Taxonomy (NCBI): domain Eukaryota; kingdom Metazoa; phylum Arthropoda; class Insecta; order Diptera; family Tephritidae; genus Rhagoletis; species Rhagoletis cerasi. The sequence continues at coordinate 5,318 of JAPVRG010219676.1, read as the reverse complement.
GTGTGAGCTTCTTAAGGTCTTGTGTGAGCAGCGGATAATTTACAGCTTCGACTATATCGCATGGGGACAATGGAGCGGTGGCGATGAACTCCTTAATGGGTAACGGAGGTGGTGTGTTGAGGGCCGAAGAGACATTATTGTGGTTGTTATTGTGGGTGTGCTGTTGTTCCAAAACAACTGGGAAAGTTGTTGGAGGAGACGATGGAGGTGGTTTATCACGCGCGGCAGTTATCATTTGCGATGTTGTAGCCAATTGTTCCATTTCAATCAACTTAATACTCTCTTGGCGTTCATAGTTTGGCAGTGATAACTTGTAGGATGTGTTAAAGTTGAAGGCGCTTTGCGGTTCACTTGTAGCGTTGGCGGTGTTGTTGTTTTTATTGGTCGGCGTCACCTCACCGTCAACAGCACAACTATCCACGCCCGATATGTGCACCACAGCTGGTGTGGGTGGTTTCTTTAGACTACGCACCGGCTTCGCTTCAGTATACGACTGAAAGCTGAGCGCATCCAAGTACTCTGAGCTCGAATCGAATGTCTCAACAAGTTCGTTGCCCGACTGCGTTAGCTTGCCGGTTATCTTGGAGAGCGGTATGTGCGACAACTTCACTTTATGCACGCCATTTGGCGTTGACGTCGCGCCAGGCGGTGCCGCTTTCTTGATATAGCGGTGGTGTGACGCTGGCGAGTTTAGTGGCTGCTGCTGCTGCAATGCGTCAATATCAACAGTCTCTACGCGCTCAGCGTCCGAGTGAGTAATAATGCGCTGCACGTTGGGCGAGAGTACGCGAATTTGATTGCGGTGCTTGCTGGGGCTATTAAGACTACTGTTGCTACCAGAAGTATGCGCTAATGGGGAGTCACGCGACAAACGCGTGCCTGACGGACTATTGATGCTGCCTCCAGCACCGCCGCTGCCGATGCCGCTGCTGCTGCTACGTTGACTGCACGATGACGAGGACGAAGAAAGCGAACTGAGACTACGGCTGCTTTGACTGTAACTCTGTTTAATGCTGTTTTCCCGGCTGCTATTGCCGTAGGCGAGGTTAAGTAGTGCGAGCGTAGTGTTGCGACCGCCACTGATACCACTGCCCGCAAAACCGCTCAATGAACTTGTAGCTTCGGGCGAATGTTCGCCTGATTGACGTTTTTGTGGTGTTGGCAAATATTGTTGTGGCTGCTGTTCACCTACAGCGCTATAATAGGTCGTGTTCTTATTACTGTTGTCATTGTTATTGTTGCTGCTATTGTTGTAACTATACTCGCCGCTTAGCTTCTCCTCCGAACTGAAACTTGAGCTGCGACTACTCTTATTACTGAGCGTTGGCGAGTCGCTGTAATTGCTGGCCGCGCTTGCAATACCGTTAGAATGCAAGTCAATGCTGCTGGCGTTCTCATCGCTTTTGTTGCTCCGCGCGGTGCTATTGCTATTATTGTTGTTTTCGCTGATTTTTAAATTTTCGCTGATTTTTAAATTTTCGCAGTTGTTGTGGCTGCTGTGCTGATTGCCGCTGCTATTCTTGCTGCTATCGCCTTTGCTACTTCCATCTAGTACACTTGTCAAGGTGTCGTAGATGCCCAACAGCGATGGTGCCAACTCTGTGGAGCTGCCTGCAATGAGGGTGAAGAACAAGAAAAGCGGTTAGTATGGCCGCAGCAAATTGCATGAGCATATAAATGAACATGATTTGACAATGATTTTCTAATGCAAAAATTTTGTGGCCAGTGTTGACATGTAAATATGTAGGTTGAAAAAATTGCCTCGAAAGATTAAATATTAAAAGAGATCAAACGAGAGCAATTTTGGAGCCTTTGACAAAATTACATATTTTAAATTAGAGCTACCACCTATTCAAAAATACGAAAAAAATTTTGCAGTTACGTCATCAGATTGTTATTTAAAAAAGTTATTCCAGACATATTTTTAAATAGGGTTGCCATTTAACTAAAAGTTTAGATATATGAAATAAAACAGTAACAGAAATCAAATATAAGGAAACAATATGTTTGAGGTAGCTTTATTCCAAAAATATTTTAAATAGGGTTGCCACATAGTTAAAAAATAGGTAACAAAAATAAGATAATATGGAAGTTTGTACATTTGTACGTATGTATGTGAAAAAATTATGTGTTCAAAATACTTTCGTATGCTTGCCACCTGAACATTTTGCATTGAGAATAGGGTTGTCAGCTGTTAAATAAGAAAAGTGGTTTGGAAAACGCAGGTAAGCCTTTTATAAAGTTCATATATTAAAAGAAGCATGTTCAGAAATTTTTCATCAAAAAGAATAAAAAGTTGAGTAGAGTTGCCATCTGAGAGATTATTATTAACTGCGAAGTGTTGCACCGAATTCAAAGTAATCGCGAGTAGATAATATAATAGAGTGACCATAACAAAAATAGATAATTTTCCAGTTAAATTCACACAAACTCATTGGCTCCGGCATAATGATCGCGTCAAACAACAAGTGCACGCGTTGCCTCATGCCACTGCAATGCAAGATATATAATTTTGCTGCCTTTGCTATGTATTGCTACCGTCATTGCTGTTACACTTTATTTATGTGGCATGCATAAAATGCTCACCTGATTGGCGCAAACGCCAACGTAATTTCCAGGCATTTGCCATAATTTTAAAACATGCACCAGCCAGTGCATTTGTGGCAATCAGTCATTCAGTTAGTCAGTCAGTCAGTTAGTCAGAGATGCCGATACTTAAGTTGCACACATTTGTGTTGTATGTTGCATGCTGCACGCATAACCTGCATTTCGTGGCAATTTCAACTGAGATTTTGCATATTGAGTTGTTGGTCCTTAGGGCAGCATTGAGTTTGAATAAGAATAAAGAAATAAAAACTTGTAACTGCTTGTTCCAGTAAATGTGTATGTACTTCTATGTATGTATGTCTATAATGATAGTTTGATTGATGGCGGCAAGCGAGCTGAAATGACAGGCAAAGTCAGAGCGAGGCAGATGCAGCTGATTGGCAGTTGAAAAATCAGTCATTCAGCAAATCAAAAAAGCAAAAAAGCCCTTTAGAAAGCAATGCAAGCCCGGTTATTATTTGGATATTTTTTAAGCCAAGTTTGCGCTTAGTTTAGCAACTTTGTAATATGAATTGTGGGTCTTAAGCAATCACCATAGGTTCAGGCTGTACTTATGTATAATACGGGTACCACTGCTAGGCATTTCTATCAATACGATGGCTGCAAGAGTTCTCTTAAGTGGAGTACCATTAAATGTGCAACAGGCAAACACATGCAAAATGAATCGATAACCAATGCATGCCAAAGTATTCAATTAATCAAATCGTGCGTGGTTTTGTGCTAAGAGACAAAAGTCCTTCAACAAGTTCATCGTTCTGTCGATTGACTTAACTGCTGTTCATCCATTATAAATAGGCATACATATGTTTTGCACATACTTACATACATGTGTAAGTACATACATATGTAAATGATCGTGTTCTTTGAAGGCAAGTGCAGCATGAATACTTCAAGTTAAATCAAGAATAATAGCTTGTTTAATGCAGCACTGGCATTTCGTGCTCTCACGCATGCAAACATGAACCTCCACCAGCTAACTATTAATTTGAATGAGTGATCCTATCAATTCCTTAGGCATCACAATATGTCATTAATCGTTTTACTTGGCATGGGGTACGGCATTAGCCAATCGATTTGAATGATAATTTGCTTACTGTCTGCTGATGGACTCAGAATAATTCTCTATACTTCAATTGTAAGCTAACTATTAACTAGGCGCATGCTAAATTATCGAGTTGGAGCTGTAGTTACGCAATCTGAGGGCAACGATTAGGTGGTAGCACACCGCTGTAGTGATATAAAAAGTAGTAAAGTGCAGTTTTTGTGCTCAAAGCACGAGTACTAGGAATGTCAATCCCGAGTTTCCGGAGTGCCCGTCCTTTTTGAATTCCGAAAATCCCGGGATTATTTGCCAACACTAGCGAGATTTTTGGGACTCGTAATTTTTTACGAAGCATATAAAATGGGGACGGAAAAATCCCCTTTTATAGCGAAAAGCAACACTGAAAAGCAATTTGCGTTTAAAACGCTTATGTGGTAGAAATCAGCTTGGTTTTTTGTGTTAAATGTAAATAATATTCCACTTGAGGTATGTATATCTTATCTTATTACATTAAACGAGCAATTCTTGTATATATGTGTATTAGGGTGGTCCTTAAATGTATGAAGCATATTTTTACAACAGATTTCCTAAATCTCAACCCCTACATCGATGCTAATATAGCCAAAGATATCACACATAAATTTTGGTCCCGATTGGAGTCGGTTAAGGTGTGTCGCACAGGCGTACAAGTTCACATTCCTGTATTTTGAGTCTCCATAGTGGAATCTGAACTTTTACCCCTGTGTGACACTCCTTAAGCGAATCCAATCGGGACCAAAATTTATATGTGATATCTGCGACTACAGTAGTATCGATTTTTGGAATTAGATGAAAAAAAATTAATTTTAATTTTTTAATTCTCCATAGTGGAATCTGGACTTTGACCCCTGTGCTACACGCCTTAACCGTCTCCAATCGGGACTAAAATTTATGTGTGATATATTTGACCGTGGTATTACCGATTGAGAGGGTGAGACTTAAAATTTCATTTTAAGGACTCTAACGATTTGATGAAATTTCGTTTACGGATAAATAGTATAAGGTTGCCACCTTTTCGAAATTATTTAAAAAATAAATAAAACATCCTAATATGAGTATCAGATGAAAAGTAAAAATATCAAATTCAGATATATTTTTGAATAGGGTTGCCACCTATTTTCCATCGTTAAGATACAATGCTACGATTCATGGGTACTAAAAGCAATCTTAAAATATGCTTCGTCGATATAGTGTTTTCCATTAAGGTATTAGTGTAAGGTTGCCACTTATTTTCGATTCGAGGTTTTTTATTAGAACTTTAACTCAGAAATATTTTCGAAGGGTGTTGCCATTTTTTTAAATTGAAACGTGCTTCCTTATAATTTTAACGCGCATTTTTTTAATCTACATATGTATATATGTATAAACAGTACATATCCACTCAAAATATCAGGGCATATTTATAAATAGGGTTGCCAATTTATTTTTAATATAAAATTTTTTTAATCTCATTACTTTAAACGAGCAATTTTTGTTTATATATATGTACATACATATATCCATAGGCTTCTCGGAAACGGCTCTAACGATTTTGATAAAATTTTGTATTCAGTTGATGTTTTGCATTTTAAGGTTATCTAGGTAGGTGTTATATCCGAGAATATTCGCATTAGGTTGCCATCTATTCGGA
>JAPVRG010219669.1:5254-15570 GCA_029783565.1 Rhagoletis cerasi | reverse complement strand
TACATACAAGGCCGTAGTTTCCGCAAAGGGTGGGGCAGCAGCTTTAGCTCACAAGTGCGTTGAGTTTAGTTTGAGAAATTTGTTTAGTTAAGTAATTTGTTAGTAAAGAATTTTTTAAGGTATTTGTCGGAAAAATAATAGTGCGTATAAACAGACGTACACACTGTGTACACACAAGCGCAAGCGAATGTCTCGGTTTTAAAAAGTTTTAAATTGCATGCATAAAAATGTAATTTCAAAAGTAATTCAAATATATTGAAGTAAGTTAGAAAGCTTACAGGATAAAATAAATATATGTCGCGACCAGTATACGAAAGAATTTTTTATATGTATTGCTTGGAAGCTCCATTGACTAGTTATCGAACCTGAAACCTACCAAGTGGTAGTAGGCATCCCCAATCACTCGGCTATGGCGGCTGTACAGAAAAAACTTATTTAAATAACTTTTAAACTCGCTAAGCTGTATTCGTCGGTCCAATGTTCCTAATTCTAAGCTGAAAAGGTCATGGATCCAAATTGCTAAAAATATTGGCTCTCCGAGTTTACACTTTTGATATTCAAATTTCATTTCGCCTGGTTTGACCAATCCTCAGTTGTCTGAAGAAGCACAATTGGCGACTATAGAGGGTTTTCTATGGTAAAGCTGAGCGGAAATAAAGCTTTGAAAAGCCAATAATGTTTGATTTTTATTTTTAGCCTACAAAAAACTAATTGTTTCGTAAATTTTTGGGTCTTATTGGAGGTTTTCGGAACTTGTTCGAGAACTTTCCGCAGTCTTTTGCGAATTTTCCGGGGCCTCTAAGTATTATTCGTGACACTCTGCGTCTTTTCGACATTTTCCAAGCACTCTCCGGGGTCTCTCGCTGTTTTTTCGGATTTTTTTCTAGACTTTGTGGCACCACAGACTTTTTTTGTGAGTTTTTTGTGTGTGTTTTGTTCGGGATTTTTTGAGGGTCTTTGAGATTTTTTCCGAGATCTCTTCAACATTTTTGGAGTATTTTCGGTTTTCTTGAGTTTTTCTGTACTCTTTCTTGACCTTCTCAGTTCTTTCTTGAGATTTTTCAGAGTTTGGGGATTTTCGAGATTTTCCTGGGCTTTTTAGGGTCTCTCGTGAGTTTTCGCCACTTTTTTATATTTCACTTGAGATCTTTAGAAAATTTATGGAGTTTTCCCCCATTAATTTTTAGTATTTTTTATAGTTTTTGGTACTTTTCAGAGGGTTGCGGTTTTTTTCTGGGGTGTTCGGGACCCCTCCACGTTTTGAAAAGCCAATTATGTTTGCTTTTTTTTAGACTTAAAAAACTAATTGTTTCGCAATTTTTTTTTGGGTTTCATTGAGGGTTTTTTCGGAACTGGTTCGAGAACTTTTGGGACTCTTTGTAGATTTTTCGGGACTTCTCAAAATTTGTGTAGCACTCATCGGGGTCTCTCGGGGTTTCCGGGATTTTTTCTATACTTTGCGGGATTTCTCAGCATTTTTTTTGTGAGTTTCGGTGTTTCGTACGGGATTTTTCGAGGATTTTTGGAATTTTTCCAAACCCTCTGGGGTTTCTTAACGCCTTTCAGGTTTTCTTCTTTAACTTTTCGGTACACTTGGCGATTTTTCATGAACCTTTTGTGTTTTTTCGGAATTGTGGGTATTTTCTGGCAATTTTTCGTGGCTCGGGAGTTTTCGTAACTTTTCGTATTTAATCGCGACTTTTCGTGGCTTTCAGAGATATTCTGGAGGGTTTCCCCCCATTAATTTTGGGTCCTTTTGAGGGCGTTCGGGACTTTTCGAGGTGTTTCGGGGTTTTCTAAAATTTTCGGAACCTATAGGTCGGGACTTTTTTGTATTTTGCTTGTGACTTTCGAGGTCTTTAAGGATTTTCTATAGATTTTTCTAAATATTTCGGGGGTTTTCAGATTTTTTCGATGCCTCATGGCCTACTTGAAGATTTTTTTTGTGACCGTTTGTGTTATTTTTGCGATTAAATGGATTTTATCCAGGTTTTTCATGCCTTTTTCGGGGTCTCCCGAGATCTCTTAAGTTTTTTCCTGAACTTTTCGTCGCCTCTCGGGTGCTTTCGTAACCTTTTGTATTTCATTCAGAATTTTTCGTGGCTCCTGGAGATATTTTGGAGTTTTTCCCTATCCCTTTTGGGTCTTCTTGAGGCGTTTCGGAACCCTTCGGGGGTTTCGGGTTTTCTGAGGTTTTGCGGCATCTCTCGGGATTTTATGTAACTTTCTGTTTTATTCGTGATTTTCGTGACATTTTAGGAATTTCTCTAGATTTTTCCAAACTTTTTCTACATTTTTCCGGAATTTCATGACCTTGTTTTATTCGTGATTTTTCGAGGCATTTTGAGTATTTTTCGAAATTTCTCTAACACTTTTCGGGACCTCTCAGTATTTTTCGTGACCTTTTCAGTTTTCTTTCAGATTTTTCGTCGTTTTTTTGCGATGTTTTTGGAACTTTGCTAGATTTTTGCGAGTTGTCGGAAGTTTTTTGTAACCTTTCGAGACTCTCTAGGATTTAGTTTCGGTTTATTGGGCATTTCTGTCACTTCTCGTATTTTATTCGAGACCATTTTTGAATTTTCTTGCATTTTTTACGAACTTTTTAGTACTGAATGGGAATTTTCGAAATTTTACCCAAATTATTTTCCTGCTGTGATTTTTCGTTACTTTTGTGTTCATTAATTTCTTTTTCTTCATTGGCTCTGTAAGATTCTAAGCGATTCTGGCAGAGTCCAACAAAGCACGCCAGTCCTTTCATTCAGATTTTTGAGTTTTTTCGATGCTCTTCGAGATGTTCACGGAGCTTTTCCGGGGCTTTAGGGGTTTTTTTTGGTTTTTTCGGAACATTTTGGGAGTTCAAAATTTTTTGCGACTTTTTAAAATTCTCTGAGATTTTTTGTAATTACTCGGACACTCCTGTTCGTAAGTCGTGACAAAACCTACCGAAATTACTCTCATTGCCAAGTCGTCCAAAAATTTGACCCAAAATATTGATTTTGTGCGCTTTGAAGATGCTTAAGAAGATATTCTTCTCTCCTGATTTTTTTACACGAAAGCATAATTCATCATCCCCAAATCTGTATAAATTCCTTCTATTAATGTTTGTATTTTATTACAGCGAACTCTCTAAGGTCCCTGCTGCCCGCTTAGAGCTCCTTAAAGTGCTCCTTTTTTTATTAAATTTTTCCACTTTTCAATTTCATTGCATTATCCAATAACTACAACTAACACGTTCAAATGCATACAAAGCACGCTTCGAACTTAATTCAATTTGTGGTAATAAAATTTCAAAGAATACACACATCCACAGGGAAAAATGTTGTAAATAGCACTCCCACGCCGCCAGCCAACGAGTAATGCGAACACACAAGTGTAATAAAATACATTCCGCTATAAATGCTCTACATTTATGATTTTTTCTTTTATTCGCTGCTTTCAATAGCTTTTCAATATTTTCAATTTACACCAAATTCACATTTTAACACTCCCAAAGACTCTACATAAATATGAAACGCAGAAATGTTTGTAAGCTTTATAACCCGCTTATTGAAACAGCTTTATGCCTCCTACGAAGAGCAGCCAGGTTTTTCCTCACCTTTTCACACTTCTCAATCTACTTACTGCAGAGTTAATTTCACTTCCCAACCATTCAGCATTTTGTTGCTGCCTTCAAAATTATTGTTGTACATACAAAAGTCGGGTATGAATGTTGGTTTTTGTATTGGCTTTTGTATTTGACAATTGTTAAAAGCACGTGTGAAAGGCGTAAAATCTCATTAACAATACATACAAGTGTCTGACGGTGTTTTTGTGTTGGTTGTATTTGTAAATGCGGTGAATTAAAATGTATGCTTTTTTTGTGGGAATTGTAATGAAAAGAAAGGATTGTTGTATGTACTCGTATTTGGTTGCCTTTATTCGATTTTAATTCGAGTTTGGGGGCATTAAATTGTATGATTCTTTGGATGCAGCTAATTTTTTTTGTAAATCTATTAGTTGAGATTTCTTCAGCGATAGTTCAAAAAGAACGAGTATGAAATCACCGTCGGTCTCTACTAGCGTTGTTAGCACTGGTTCATATCAACATCACTCTTTCCTCGGCTCCCGGCCATAGAATTATCGAAGGAAATGAGGCAAGAGACTCCAAAGATCTCTATTAATCTCCATTTTAGGCTTTGGGATTTCCGCAGCGCGTTTCATATTGAGTTGAGCGCAACTTTCCTCTCTCCGTCGCCTCGACTTACTAAAAAATCAGGCTAATTTCGGTTTTAGGCAGGGACCGTAATCATCATGAGTTCTAGCAAAAAATTTATATTTAATCATTATTTCAAGATCAAAAAATTTGGGATCAATAATAATAATACATTACTAAGTTTTATTGTATCGCTCAGAAAAAAAATTATATGTTGATTTATATTATTTTGATCAAAATTAAAACTCATTTTTTGAGCGTTATTTTTTCGCTCTGAAATAATGATTATTTTATGAGCTTTATTTTTTTTTCATCAAAAATAATGATTATTTTTTGAGTTTTATTTTTTTGATCGAATATAAAACTCATTTCTTGAGCGTAATTTTATCGCTCAGAAATAAAATTAACATTTGAGTTTTATTTTTTTTCGGCAGATCGAAAAATTCAAAACCTCACACTGCTTTTCTAATATGTGTTTAGTGGTAGGTATTTTCTGCTATGCACTCGTCAACATGTGCACTCAAAAATTACAACAAATTTATCAACCGTATTTTTTTTAATAATACATATGTATGTACATATATTAGCATATGAATTTGTTGTAATTTTTGAGTGCGTATGTTGCCGAGTGCATAGCAAAAAATATTTACTACTAAAGGCTTTTAGAAAAGCGTGGTGGCGTTCTGAGTGTTTCGATCTGCCAGAACAAAAATTAAACTCAAACATTAATTTTTATTTCTGAGTTTTATTTTCCATCAAAAAAATAAAACTGAAAACATAATCATTATTTTTGATGAAAAAAATTAAACTCAAAAAATGACCTTTACTGATCAAAAAAATAAAACTTGCAAAATAATCCTTATTTCAGAGAAAAAAACTACTGGAAAAATGAGTTTTATTTTTGATCAAAAAATATAACTCGATATATGATTACAGAATTCTGAGCGATTGATAAAAATTAAAAATGTAATTATTAAATATACTTTTTATATACATCGCTCAGAAATTTTTAAATCGTATCATATTCCTATAGGACATGGAAAAACATGCACATATATATACTCGAAACTGTTCTACGATATTTGGAAGATTTTGATTTTTTTCATTGAAAATTTGAAAATAATCATTATTTTCGGTCCCTAGTTTTAGTACACCGTGGCATTGCAGGAAACTGCACGGCTAAGGAAGTGGCTAGGCAAGGCCCCCTGCGGTGGTCGTTTCTTCTGACAGTGTGAATATACTAGTTTCTGCCGCAGCCTGCAAAGTACTCCCGGATATTTGTCGGCTCAGCGAGTGCTTGACGAAAATCCCAGCTTAGTCCTCCTGGGCAGTTGCCGACCGCGGCCGGTCAATAAAACTTTTTCAGTTGTCTAAGTGCCAATTCTCGATTCCGACAGGAGTCCTGACCGGGCACTGTCCAATAGAAATCCATGTGGTACGACTTAAGAAAGTTTCGAACAACTATTGTCGTAACTGTTTGAAGGATGCTGAGGTGACATTAACTCAACATCTCTTTAACAAGTGCCCTACTTTCGCTGGCAAAACGTTTAAAAATCTCGGCTCGCACTTCATCAATACTACTGAGGAACTTTTGGCGGTGGTCAACAGCGGTCAGTGCTTTCACGTGATATGGAGTAGCTGCAGTTACCGTTCCAGGAAAATCTACTAAGTGACAACGCAGTGGACAATACAAAAAATGTTTTAGGGAGACACTCGAGCGGCTGCCGCCTAACCTTATCGAGCCTAACCTTAAGAGATGGGTATTCAAATCGGGGGAAACAGGTTTCAATTAAGGCTCTCTGAACATCAGGTGAAAAAGCAATATTCGATCGCTAATTCGTTCATCTGGCACATATTCGCACTTCTCAACTTGTTTGTCAAATAATTTCTTGACATTATGGTACCTAGGAAGGAAGTCTTCTTTTATCGGCTTCCATAATCAAGCAATAATTATTGTTGTAAGAACCTTCTAAAACCTTTGAGATGCCTAACAGTGGAACGAGCTGTGGTTCGAGGGATTGCAGACATATTTTCTTGTGATTACGACTTTGAAGAGTTTTAAAACTTTCGTCTGATGCTTTGCTCACGATGCTCTCGAGTAGTTGGGATACTTCTAACGTTCGTCATACGGGGCGTGGAGATTGTGACTACTACCTTTACCTGCCGAAAAGCACTCCTTATCATAATTTCATTTAGTTTTCTTCCTTTTCGTTTTATTTAAATTTTTTCCCCATCCTTTGTCCTTTGCCCTAGCGCATCGCTTCAAATTCCATTAGCATAAAATTGTCGAAACCACACCCACCTCGTTCGATGCGCATCATTTTCACCTTAAATTGTGCAACATTTATTGTGATAAGTGAGCGCCTTTGTACCATTATTCTCATTCGCTCCCCAACCGTGCTCACAATTTATCTATGAGTGAGCCTCCCAACAATCACGATGGTGGACACTCAAAGCATTATGCTACTGTTATTCTTCAAAAGACCTTAGAGGGAGGGTTATATTTTTTACGCGCCCCTTTTACTTTTTTCTTCTCTTTCATAAGATTGCTCCCCCACTGCGCGTAACTTAGGCTCATTAGCCTTTCTCACTTAACGCTTATCGCTTTAGATTGCTGCTGGCTGCTTTTATTTCACTGCCACTTTTCTTGACCTTTTGACATTTTTTTGCTTTGTATTTGCTGGCCCTTAACGGAAAGTGTCATTTTCAAATGAATACACTCTCTCTTCGACACCTACTCATCTAACGCAGGCTTGTCATTAGCGCCGACACTCGACTTTGTTAAAGTGTGCTAAAAATTTATGAGTGCAACCCAGCATTTCGAACTGTGTCGTGAATTAGATAATAGTTGAAATGCAGATAAGAAGGGTAGCAATATTATTTCAAGCGAAAATGTCGCAAAAGTCAAAGAAAACACTTTCTCTTTGATAATTTATTCGTTAATTTGCGCTCGAGTATTTTAGCTGTACAATTAAACGGGTGGAAATTGATAAGTTATCTACAGCTATTTATTTGAAAAAAAAAAAAAACTCAACTCATAAGCGTGCCGATTAGGCAACCAACTGACACAATTAACGTCCAGACTTTCGCAGAATATCTCAACTCATTCCCATGGCTGCGATTACATTTACCCTCCAAGCACACTTGACAGCCTTCTAAAGCCTCTGCGCTGTACTTATCTGCCAACAAAGCACAAGCGTTCTGCTCCGGCCGCACTGCCACACAGCCTTTGTTGATTTGCGCCTTATTTTTGCCTAAGAATAATGAAACAAAAAAAATTAGATTTCATAAAAATCATTGAAAAAAACTGAAAGTATTACCTTTAACGCGCACGCTGTAACATTTGTAAGTTATATTTCCCATCTTCATTTTTGCTAAGTCCTCTATTTTACTATATTTGTGTTGTAAAAGTTTCCTTGAACTTCGTCTCTGCGGCTCGTGCTGGAAGTCTCTTTTGGAAAGCTTTTGCACAGACATTTTTGGGGTGTCTGCCTTGGAAATTGATTCCTTAGCATTCGGCGCCTCTTTATCTATGACAATCTCAGTCCGAGTGGCTCTAGCATGCCTCGAAACCTGGAACGACTGTTCATTTTCAGAAGTAGGGGATGTACCGAAAAAGTTTTGACTGTCATCGGGTTTTGAGTTCACTTTCGAGATCAAATTTTCGGGTTTCGCAACATTTGCGGTAGCAGAAGTCCCATTTCTTGTCTCTGTATCATTACCAAAGAAATCTGTTGGCTTAGTAGCTACCACTTGCGTTGTGTCGTTCGATTTTGCTGGCGTTAAATTTGCAAAAATTCTATCCTTAGTTTCAAATGGATCATCTAAGCTCAATGTGTTCATAGTTTCTGCCGATTCCTGTACGTTGAGCGCTGTTATATTGCCTTCCAAACCAGCGGAATTCATCGCTCCCAAGAATCTTTTGACGTCTTCCTTTGGAGTTTCAGGGCCTTCACTTTCTTGCATATCACTAGATTCTTCCATTGATGTTGAGTTTCCGTTACCAATTTCTGTTTGTGATACGGCATTAAAGCCGCTTGAGTTGGCGGTGAGAGGGGACTGCAATAACTGTCCCTCGAGAGCGGTTATATTGACTTTAGTATCTTCGATAAGCCCAACTGTTTCTGATTTGTTTACAAAACTTTCGCTTTCAAATCCTGTTTGTGCGGTAGTGTTTGGCCCACTAGAGTTCGCTATATTGACCGAGGTTCCATTCGTGCTTCCTCCAGGCTCCAGAAAATTCATCCCATTTAAGTACTCTTCTTCTGGACTTAGCAAGGAGCTCAGGGTGTTCACTTTGTCAAATACAGTTCCATTATGTTCTTGCGTATTGTCAAATTCTTCGAATGAACCTGCTTGTTCTGTACTATTGAGTTTATCAAAGCCAACAGTAGTGATCAAAGCTCCATTCGCAGTATCAATTAGCTCTGACCCGTCGGTAGTGCTCAAGTTAGAATTTACCGAACTTGAATTCGCCGGTCTCATATCTCCCTCAATCTTTTCGTCTATTTTCTCATCATTGGATCCTTCTACTAAAGTTCCGTTCTCGCCACTGAATCCTGTAGTTGGTGAAGCATATTCGCTGGAGGTTGTATTATAGGTCGAACTTAGATCCGCAGTTTCTGCTAGTTCCAGATCATTGGTCTCGTTAGAAGCGTTGAAAACCGAACTTTCATTCGCAAGTCCAACGAAATCGTTAGATCCTTCCACCAATGTTGTGTTCCCATTAGCGAATCCAGTTTGCTGTGTGGCGTTGGGTCTTCCGGGGGTTGTAGTATTGAGTTCTGTAGTCTGTTCAACATTTTGGTCGGGGTTTGTGGTATTGGCCGAACTTAGATCCGCAGTTTCTGCAAGTCCCAGACCATTGGTCTCGTTAGAAGCGTTGAAAACCAAACTTTCATTCGCAAGTCCAACAAAATCGTTAGATCCATCCACCAATGTTGTGTTCCCACTAGTGAGTCCCGTTTGCTGTGTAGCGTTTAGTCTTCCGGGGGTTGTAGTATTGAATCCAGCAAGTCCTGTAGTCTGTTCCACATTTTTGTCGGGGTTTGTGGTATCGGCCGAACTTAAATCCACAGTTTCTGCATGCCCCAGGCCATTGGTCTCATTAGAAGCGTTGAAAACCGAACTTTCATTCGCAAGACCAACGAATTCGTTAGATCCTTCCACCAATGTTGCGTTCTTATTAGTGAGTCCTATTTGCTGTGTAGCGTTTAGTCTTTCGGGGGTTGTAGTATTGAGTCCAGTGAGTCCGGTAGTCTGTTCAACATTTTGGTCGGGGTTTGTGGTATTGGCCGAACTTAGATCCGCAGTTCCTGCCAGTCCCGGGTCATGGGTCTCGTTAGAAGCGTTGAAAACCACACTTTCATTCGCAAGTTCAACGAAATCGTTAGCTCCATCCACCAATGTTGTGTTCCCACTAGTGAGTCCTGTTTGCTGTGTAGCGTTTAGTCTTTCGGTGGTTGTAGTATTGGTCGAAGCTACATCCAAAGCATCTAGAAATCCTAGCCCAATTGTTGCATTCAAGTTAAGATTTTCTCCATCAGTGGAGTTCACGCCCGCTAGGGAGTTGGAGCTGTTTTCTTTTGTATTGAAGTCAAAACCTCCCCAGTTCGTGAAGTTAATGGAGCTTCCGATTGTTTCATCTGCAGGTTCTATGCCCGATGTTGTTACATTCTCGATTGTGCCTCCTATTAGGGATGCATTGTTAGGTCCCACGGAGGCTGTTACGTTGGCCACAGATAAGTTTGTCGCTACAGTCGGTTCGAACTCTTGCGTTACATTCAAGTAAATTTCTTGTGAGTTTGTAAAATTTGTTCCCGCCAAAGAACTCACGTTGCTTTCTCTTGTCGGCGCGGTCTCGAGGACTTCGTAAGTTCCTAGTGATGTTGAATTTCCGAAAATCCCAATACCGATTCCCTGTGAAATGTTATAAGAACTACCATGAGCTGTGGTGTTGATTGGAACTTCTGTTGCTGTCATGTTTCCTAAATTCCCATTGACATTAACAGCTCCCTGTATTGTGCTATTAGAACTACCAGAGTTAGTGGTGTTGCTTGGAACTCCATCCACCGCAGCTCCTGTAAGCTCAAAAACAAAATTTGTGCCATTAGATACTTCTGTT
>JAPVRG010219662.1:0-22403 GCA_029783565.1 Rhagoletis cerasi | reverse complement strand
GAAAAGAAATATCATAAAAATCGAGACGTTATTGGCGGAGATATTGACAGATTAGTGAACCTACTTTTTTTTTTATCTCAAAAACTGAAATTTCAAAATATCTCGAAAACTGTTCTACTTTTGAATCAAATATTTACATATTTGGAATCAGCAGGAAATTTTACATAGGAATCATGTATCAAATGTCGAGGATATGAAAATTTTTTAAAATTTGTCGGGTAGTGTAATTTTTAATGAAATCTGTAAAATTTATATATATTTGGAAAGAGCACATCAATGCCTTTCGGACTGTGGGTCGTTTACGTCGATTGGATGAATAATTGCGAAAAGTAACAAAAAAACACGTTGGTATTGTTTTCACATTCAGCTACCCAAAGTTGGCCCATTAAATAAATATTTACAGAGAGAGGTTCGTTTTTCGTGAATACCATTCATATAAATTCATTAATCGCCAAATAGATTCATCATACAATTAGGGTATTCACAAGACGTCGTAAGCGTCGTAAAGTCTTAAAGTCGTAACATTTTTTAATGTAAAATAACGGTTAAAATGCTTTAAGAGGAATTGTAACTACGCCAAAATGTTAATAAAATGATAGAAAATATATAATTAGCTCTTATTATAAAGTACGAATTCCTAAAACCATTTTAACCGTTATTTTACATTGAAGAATTTTACGATTTTAAGACTTTACCACGCTTACGACATCTTGTGAATACCCTAATTATTTGTGTAAGTTTTTTCGAAAAAAAAGCAGATTTTTTTTTTGTTTTTTCCTAAGTACTAAGCAACACTAATTTGCAAATAATTATCTTGAAAAAATACCAAGAAATCCATCCAGGAGAGTTAGTATTATCTGCCAAAACACTGTCAAAACACTTCTTTAAAAAAAACGGTATTGTTTTCGTTTTCAGCTACCCAAAGTAAGCCTAGAAAATATTTTTTACAGAGGTTAATTTTTCGAGAGAAGTATTCATATAGATTCATCCACCGCCAAATAGATTCATCATACAATATTAAGCTCAATACGACATACCATTTATTTTGATCGGACCAAAATTCGTAAAGTTATAGCTGGTCAAAGTGAAAATTTTGTCGAATTTTTGCGATTTTCTTAATATTTTTTATAATTTTGAAATTTTTGTGGAATTCCATATTTTCTACCCCATACAAAATTTAGAAGTTGATATTTTAAGGACCACCCTGACATACATACATACGTAGGCACATGTAAATATAAATATAAAGCTTGTGAAATGATTTTTGTTGCACACATTTAAATTGATTGACCGCTGACGCCATTGCTTGCGTGGTGATCCTCAACTGATCCACAATAAATTGTTTGATTTGAAATGTACTAAAAATATACATATGTAGCTCTACTTTTTTTTTGGCGGTAGTTATTTATGAGGTGTGGAAATACTAACAGGTGAGTTGAAGCAGAATGTTGGCGAAAATTTATATGGTGGCGTGATCGTAATTTCTATTCGTGTTAATTAAAACAGAAAGTGCTCTTCAGTAAAGACCGGTATAAAGGTTAATCAAAAATATGCATGAGTAACCAGCTGAATATGCGTTATCATTCTCAATGGGATTTAATGAGACTAAATCCTCATAAGTTGAGGATACTCATACTAGAAAGTTTAGAGACTCGCTGGTTTGGCTAGACACTGGCCAAAGATTTTTCTCAGCCTTATCATTGGCTTGGGTAGCAATATTTACACCCAAACACGATGAAAATACACAGAATTTATGTACATACATACATAAGTAAGTATTATATCTGGCCGTCATTTCTATATAACACACTTGGTGAATTTATATATAAAATCTACAAAAATGTTTCAAAAGGTTTTCCTGCGGGATATGACTGAATCTTGGTCATGATTAAACATCTCTCTCTCTGATCCTCACTGTTTCATATGTATACGCGCGGACAAGACTTTAAAAGCTTATTATAGGTTTATTTTGGAACGAATTTCCGTCATCCCTTGACAAGTTTAGCGGTCTCGGCGTTGCACCATCTTCAGTGTCATTTTTCGTTCTGTCTTTTATATAGGTTTTGTGTGAGCGTGGATAGACAGATGCTCTCTCTGGTCGTGATCAGTAATGGACAGAGAGATCTTTCGTCTGTATTTAAAACTTGAAAAGCCCTAACGGCAGCTACAATCAAAACATATCTCGCGGGAGCAGTTTTTTTGAGATTTTCATTTTCATGTGAAGACGTACGGAGTAAAAGCTCTCTCAAAGCGTCACTGCTTTAGAGCAAGTTTGGGCGGAATTAGCCTTTACTCCGTGTGCAGTCAAATACAATTTTTAGAAGACTTATAAAGCTGAATTTTCTCTCTGCCTATCGCTGCTTTAGAGGCATCACTAGATAATACCTTTATCTACAATTCGTAGAATACGTAAGCTGGAACGATTAACACATGCGCATTATTGTTGTTATATGCAATATTACCCATAAATAAAATACACGTACCTCACTGGTGAAAATTTCAATTAAAAATTACATTGATTACGGTTACTTTGCCAACCGAGCTCAGTGCTTAAGTTTACTGCTAAGAACTGCAACATTAAGGGCTTACCTGAAAATAAAAGAGAAAAAGTAATGATTAGTTCCCAGCTAGTTGTCAGTCATGTTGTAAATTTATAGTAATTCCTATTAAATATACCCACAAATTTAAATCGAGAAGACAAATCACCAAGTCAGCTTAATGTAAGAAATTGAATTATTGCTTGACCAAATGACCACACCGAACCTGAATGGCTGCTCTGTACTTGGTGTGTGGCACATACATACATATGTATGTGCATACTTAGATGCGCTATTTCTAGTAGTACGAGCTATATAAGAATATACGTATGTATGCGTGTTTATAAAATCACTTCGATTTATGACTGGATGCCGCCAAAGTAAGAGTTTTCAACAGAAAAAATAAATACATAAATAGAAAAAAAATGCGTACAACCAGAAGCGGCAAATTTGGACGGCAACACGCTATGCTATGTTGCGGGCAGTACGCTAGCAATCTCATCGCGATGAGCACCGCAAATGTGGCGGATTAAACGATTGCGCCGCAACACGCAAGCGGAAGAATGGCCAGCTATCAGAAGATCGAAGATCAGTGCAAAAATTTAAGCCATTTGAAGAACTGCCTCACTTCGATTGAACCACACACACACACACACACACATACACACGAACCAATGCAACAGAGGAGAACGCGCGATCGGATCGCGTGGCGGTAAGCATAAAAATCAGGAAGAAAGAAATCGTGAAGAGAAATTGTATTAAACGATAAAATCAAATAGATTAACAAATTACAAACGCAACGGGCCAAAAGTTCATTGAAAGATGTAGCTGAAAGGAAACAAAGCGGTTGAATTGCGAAACGAGCTTGCGCTTTGATTAATGCGGCAGTGCCATCAATCAGCAGCGGCGGAACCTAAAAAAAATCATATTAATAGCAATGCAAAAAAGCAGATTAAATAAAGCTTACAAGAGCAAACAAGCGTACAACGGGAACAAGAAGCGTTACAAGAACCGCAACAGCGTTGATGTTACAAAACGGAACGAGCAAACGTTTAGCGGCGGCAGCGAATGTCGGAACAAAAAAGTGCGATTGCTGCGTC
The DNA here is from genome assembly GCA_029783565.1 of Rhagoletis cerasi. Taxonomy (NCBI): domain Eukaryota; kingdom Metazoa; phylum Arthropoda; class Insecta; order Diptera; family Tephritidae; genus Rhagoletis; species Rhagoletis cerasi. Next base: position 18,766 of record JAPVRG010219662.1, on the reverse strand, counting down.
TGAAGCGAGCGTATAACAGACAGTGGGTATAAGTGCAAGCAAAAGAAACAAGAAGCAAGTACAAGACAAAACAAACAAAACAAAAACTCCCCCACCAGCCGCGCGGGCATAAACAGCAACACGTCACAGTAAATGAACGAACATAAATTTTGGCTATGTTCGCCAAGGTTGTGCCGCGCTTTCAACTCGTTGAGGTCAGACTGCAGCGGCCACTGAAGCAAAGAACAAAAAAAAAAGAGAGTAATTGGCGTTTAAAAGTAAGGATCATTGAACGCGGAAAAGAGATGGCGCGACAAGCCTACCACCTTCGATGTTGCAAAACGACGAAATTGAAAAGCGCCACAGCAAATTCAGAATGCGCACTGCATTAAGCGAAGGTGGGCGCATGGCAGAACGTGCAGAGGACAAACGCGGATGTGCTAAATTTGTTTTTTTCTTTTCGCCAAGCCACGGTCAACATTGCGTCGTTATTGTCATCAGCATGGCCTGTGTTGATTGCATCAGTTTTGTGCGCGCGCGCGCGCAAGAAATCAGTGCCACCCCAGCCCAGACCCAGACCGAGACCGATACCGAAATCGAGAGAGATGCATCTTGCGTTGAGTTAACGAACTAAAAACGACTTTTACGGCGCGCGCGCACCCTAGAAGATCACGATTTCATGCCTGACTTGGTTGTGACTTCTAATGGTTTGCTGTTGGCATGATTTTGTTTATTTTTTAAGAATTTATTTATTTATATTATTTTTTACTCTTTAGGGCTGCCAAGAATTAGATCGCCAGATCAGCAATGCTCAAGCAAGAGTACGAGTAGATGTAAGGAAGAGTGTTTATATGTTGGCAGTGAATGGGACAAGATTACACGAGCAAACAGTAACAGCGCAGCCATAGAAGGGGTTAAAGCAGTATGCTACACAAACCAGCGGATACAATTGCAAATAAATGAAATAAAAAGAAAAAAAAAACAGTCGCCCAAAATTGAAGAAAAGAAGTAACTAGAACAAAAAAAAAAATAGACTACCAGGAAACAGTGGACGCAGCTACTCAAATCGCAGATACCACTGCTGATGCAGATGCTAGCATGTGTGTAACAAACAACGGTCAGAAGTGTGGCTAGTTACATGGCAAAACAACATGGCGCACAGATTGCTTGCTTAGAGTAACGAACGTGTACAGCGTATATGGTAAAAATTTGAATATCTCCAAAAAGAAGGCACCGTGCAGGCAATGTTTGTATAGTAGGAAAAAAGGAAAGCAAAAAGAAAAGTACAAAAACGAACTTGTAACGACGCGACAAGGGAACAGGATTTTTCGTTTAGTTACAAGACATTGAAGTGACTTTAACTACATTTTGCCATTTTCGTAAGCCACCAAGCCAATGTTTTATGTATTACATATAGCAAGCCTTAAGTCAATAGGTCTTGCCGTAGGTGTGCTGTGAGTTGCAGCAACTAGCATAACGAGGCGTTGACGCGGATTATGCACGGCTAGTTGGAATATATTTTCTATTTCTACACTTAACATTGTTGCATAAGTAGCTAAAGTTTCTAAGTTCAATGTGAATACTGTTATTGATTGTGTGATTTCGAAGCTTGTTAAGAGTGCTCAACAGTTGTTTGCTTTCTTGAGTCGATAGCACATGCCAAGTTGCGATAGGTCCCTAAAACTAGGTCCTTTTATTGAGCTCGCTAGCGCCTCTGAGTTATATGTCCGAATAAGAATGCCAAGTTGAAACCTATTTATATAAGGCAACAGAGCAGGCGCCATCCCTATGCTTTGTTCACCTATGACATCCGAAACGAAAAGTCTTCAAGAGGCCATAATTATCATTCGGGATGATTTCAGCGATAGAAAAAAGTTCAGTTAAGAAGGCTCCTCCATGTCGTCACTTCTCATCTCAGGTACTTGTCACTTGCACATAATTCTTCTACCACGACTGCGCGCCTTCTGCCTCTGTTTCTGGCAATCGCTTTGAACTGCTTCCAGCTTAATCCGAGCTATTTCGCCTCTGGATCGACTGTTCTGCTCCACGTTTTGCGGCGTCTGCTGGGCGGCCTGCTTGTGCCAATTAGAGGATTCCATTACAAGGCTTCTTTGCAATACTGCCAACTTCTTTGCACAAATTCACTCGCATTATCAAGGCTTCAGCATTGAATAGTTTTCTCGAATATCCCAAAAAAGTTCGTATATATATTGGACATTGTTGAGATTAATTTGATTAAAACACCACTGCAGCTTTCACCTCCGCTGGCTCATTTAAACATCAGCAAACTGTATTTGGTTTCTGCTGCATGGTTGATGGATCTATGATTTCAGAGCCATGCCTTTTCTGACATTAAAATGAAAAAGTCACATGGAAGTGGGTCGGCTTGTCTAAGACTGCGTAGGATTTCAAAGAGGACGGAAATACTCTCTGTCACATAGTTATTTGGCTGAAGTATGGACTTATTTAATGAAGACCTTCCGGTATAAGTTTTTTTTTTATTTTGTTAGAATTTTTCTTAAAAATTTAATGTAATATTAAGAAAATTTTCCTAATCGGGTTTTTACGGAAGCATAAAAGAGAAACTGGTCCAACAGCTCCTGTTCTCTTTACTATAAAAAGTATATCAGGGGACAATGTGGAAGATATGTAGCTTTTACTCCCTTCTACTCTGAAGGTACAGAACAGGAGCCTTTGTAGACCTGTGCCTTCCGAATTTTATCCTCACACATAATTTTAAAGTCATGTTCCCTGATAGAACCAACTGTGACCTGTCCTTCACCCACACCCCAGAAGGGTAGCTACATTTTTATACTCATGGCAGCAGGATTGACCATAGCTTCTTCTAAACAGGCTATCACTTAAAATACACAAGGTAATCTTCAAGCTGATGCGAGACTGCCTTCAGCTCTCAGTTTACATCGTACTGAACGAAGTAGCAGATGTTATGGTAAGGAAATGGGCTCCACAGGTATTCATAGGCACAGTGCCATTCACCGATCTGCCATGGAACTCCGTTAGACAAAACTATTATATCTGTATGAAGAAAAACGAGCAACGTTATATGACAAGTATGGAACGTTACAGATAAGCTAAATCTGACGAGCGTAGAGTAGGTGACTAGGAACAAAACCCGCAAAGCATATTATGTGCCACTGTAAAATCTCCACTGGTTCTAGACTTCGATTCCTAAGATCACCTTAGCTAGTAGCATATCCTAAATAGCAACATCAAAATAGAACCTTCTTCACAGCGGCAACTACTTTAGTTACTTGATCCTTCCTCTACTTACGTATCCACAGCGGCTTTGAAATCGCTAAGAAAGTGCTTTTATTATTCACTCGAATGACATTTTTAGTGGCTTTGGAATCAATTTAATGGTAAATCATTAAGTATTGTAAAATTAGTTAGTCTTTTCAAGAGCTACTTTTTGTCAACCATTCCTAGATTAAACTTGTCTTCGTATGCAATTTTATAATTAAAAATCTTGCTTTTAAAAAGTGATTAATGCTAGCGCTTTTAGTTTATTTGTAGCGCTATAAAATCTGAAGCATATCGATTTTTCCTGTTGATATTACAGTTTTGTTTATTCCACTTCTGAGTTTGCAGCGATTAACTAAACGTTTTTATTTTCCATAACTTAAAAATGCTAATGTAGTGCCAGATTTAAGCAGAGCATATTGTTGGTGATACTGCAATAAGTTTTACGCCAGTTGTTACCTTCTTTGCGGAGATGATAGGGTGGCATAATTTAACGCGGTCAACTTTATCAGCCAACGGCAAGACTCTCTGAGTGGGAATGCTATGAATGGTTGCGCACCGAGGAATACATGATCCGAGCCCTCTCAAGCCAAATGGTCTCAAGTGACCTGGCACCCAGAGCAAAAAAATGCCTTTAGCTATGTTGGCTGTTGCTACAGACACGTAAATTCTTACTTCTCCAACCATTTTCCACAACGTCGTCCATAGCCTTGGGAATTGCAAATACCTCGGCTTGAAATACGGAAAAGATAAGATTGTCTCCGTCACTTTGTCGATATTCATAGACTCCAGAGTCTGACCCTGCGTCAGTTTTGGAGCCATAACTAAAGATTATACAATGTGAAGGCCCGGCTTCAGTATTGTGGTTAAGCCAGCACTCAGCTTCATGGAACTCGACATTGTAGACCTTAAGAGCATCCCTGCAAATAAAAATATTACGTGAAGGTACATTTAGCAGTGCATGCAGAGCAGCCCCAAGTGTTGTAGGGAAAGCTCTCGAGCAGCACACTACGATCCTTCTTTGAAGTTTGGCCAGCAAATTTCTAGCGCTTTTTCTTGAGAGTCTGCTCCATCGCACCACAGATACATAGCTGATTATGGGTCTTATTATAGAGGTTAAAACTCCACAGGATTCATCTTAGTGATAGACCACACGTTTTGCCAAAGATCCGTTTAAATTGCCAGAACGCTGTTACGGCTTTGGAGGTTTTTTTTTCACAACGTGCGACTTCCATAATAGTTTACTATCTAGGATAACAGCTAAATGTTTTACTTCGGAAGACATCTGAATAATTACTTCTTTAAAGACAGAGGCAACGAGGCCATCCAACCTTCTCCTTCTAGTGAAGAGCGCAAAACCGGTTTTGGTTGGGTTAGCGGACAGCGCCTTCTCACTACACCAAGTGTCAATCATACTTCAGACGATGGCATAGAAATATTTATTGATGTAAATATCCAGTTACAAGGAGTTTTTTCTATTCTTCTTTTTCGGCCCAGTTCAATTAGGCATTTCAGTCGTTTCTCTTCCCTGCAAACCCAAATCCTTCTCCACCAGCTCTTTCTCTTCTTCTGCTACCTCCGGGTCACGTGTTAAATATTCTTAGGGCTGGAGTACTTGTGTGAATTTTAATTCGCTTTTTTTATTCCACTTCTGAATTTTGGGAAACTTACCGCTGCAGTTAATTTAATTTTTAAACTCCTAAACCAGTTGGCGCTGCTTCCAAATTATACAGCTGTCATTAAAGTCCATTTTCCAAACATTTCATATTTCACGCTGCAAAAACAAGAAACGCGATTAACAAAAGCATTTAATAAATCTAAAGCAAACCCCACGGCGTTTGTTATAAAAAAAACCTCACAATTGCTATTGACCTCACCACTCAAAACAGTTAATGAACCAATATAAAGTGTGGGTAATCACCAAAGAAAAAAAAAGATTATCGCAAGCGCAAACTGTATAAAGAACGGTTAAGTGTGAAATAAGAAATACGCAATTCGCGAAACCTACAAACATCTGAAAAAAATAATGCAATTTACTACACAATAGACACTAAACAGATAAACCGTAGAACACATCAATCATTTAAAGAAAATAAAACAAAGAAAAAAACAACATTCGCGTCACTTAACAGTATTTGCATAATAAAAGAAACCTACAAACATAGGCAACGTTCAAGCACTGGCGTTTAACGATTGAGCATTTATGCGAAACTGGCTAATAAACTTTGATTGAAGTGCTGCAGTTGGACGTCGCGACGTTGCTTTTTTTTTTTTTTTTGTTATTAAAAGGCCACTGTCATAAAAATGTTTAATGTGTTAAATGTTTCTTAAGGTAAGTATGCGAATAAAATTTACCACATATACGCAGTTTTTTATCGTATTTAAATTTTTTCTGATTTTCTTACAGTTCTTGTTTAGTGCTTTGAGGGTTCGTGTTCGTGTTCGTGTTATGCGGTTCGTAAATTAACAGCATTTTTGTTTTTTATAAAATTCTTTCTTATGTTTGTACGTCTCTACAAACTAAACAGTCGGCTGTAAATCAAATTGGACAGCGTCGTTAAGTGGCGTGTCATAAAATAAGCCCTATTGGCGGTGTTTTCATCATAAAAATATTTCAATTCGTGGGCTTTCAAAAATAAAAGGCTTTTGCAAATCTAGTCAAATTAACAAAATATATAAAGCATGTGATAAATGCCGCTTAACTACATCAAAAAGAGAGTTAAGGAGAAAAAGTTATTCCTTTCACAGTGCTAAATATTTAGGAAAATTTTTAGTTGGTGTAACTGAAGCCTATATTAAACGTTGCTCAGTCAAAGCGATACAAGTTCTTCGTTGGCTAAATAATCTGTGATAGACCAAAGCTTTGGCTATTCCTCTTCCAAGATTGAGGGAGCTACTCTGAATCTCCTTCTGAAACGAAATTCTTAAATCCGTTGACGTGACTGGCCCGAATGGCAATAGAGCGGCTCGCCAAGTAAAAGGATGATGAGAAAAATACCCTCTGCGATGCCCATCAACCCATGTAGTTTGGGACAAAACTGTAATTCTGGTGGCACAATAGGAGGATATAAATACTCTACCCAAAAATTGTGAAAATTCACCCGCAAGAGTCAAGAGTTCTGAAGGCGCCAACCCACATTAAAGCCTTCTCTTTGAACGAGCGCGGAGCGCAATCTGGAGGAGAACGGTGAAATATTACCAATGCACTACAGATTCGAAAGCGCACAGCCCGCTTGAAAACGGTGTGCGCCGGAAAAAAACTCGCCTTCATTAGTGTCCAGTGGTGGAATATGTCGGAGAAACAAGCAGCATAAATCTCCTTGTATAGCCACAAGTCTACAACTACGAAAACCTGAAGCCGTTTTGTAAATTTTGTAATGCTTTAAAAGAAGGAAACTGGTTGTGCTCACTTCATCCAGGCACTTGGCCTCCTGAACAAAAAATAGTGTTGGAAATGAGTACTGCTGCTCCTCCACGCCGCACAGCGTAGCGGTCGCTAGAGGGGCAATCCCTGATTCAGATCTCGCATCGATTATCAAAAGGCAGCGGCGCATCAACAAGACTGAATTCGGTAGCCGCGATATTTTTTGCTAAAACCAATGATATACATGGTGCAAAGGCTGATCGTGGCGAAACTGTGCCTGACATTGGCTACGCATAATCAGGTCCGTTGCCCAATGAACAACTCATCTGTGGCGGTATCTGATCAAAACCCCTCATTACGTCCAGAGATCTTCGGCGCGGCCCACTTTTTGTGAGCCTATCAAACGCTCTTCCCCCCATTGCCGTAATTGGACAGATGACGACTGAAGAAATAAAACACCACCAGGGTCAACTGGCCGGAAGTGTTATTGCCTCGGCACTACAGCAAATGTCTGTAAGAGTCCCTCCCGGTACTATTGTGGGGAAATGTCTCTAGAAAACTGACTGGGATTGGAGGAAGGTCGTGGTGCTGCGAGCAATATCGATCAATTTGTAAGACTGACTAGTCCTCCAAATCATCACTGCTGTATGCGCACAGTGCACTCTCCACAACTTATGTTCCAATTTTTCCCTATCCTTTCCCTTCCTGGATCGGTTAGGGAATGTCTGACCTCTCTACTTACCGCGGTGGAGTACTTCCGAATCGGACTCATTTGGGTTCCAGGCCACAGTGGCATTGCGGGAAACTGCGTGGCTGATGAACTGGCAAGGAAGGGCACCCCTGAAACTCTATCACCGAGTAGGGAACAGCTGGGGACGCCTCTGTCCTCCTTCGGTTCACTTTTGGACAGTTGGGCTGCATGTAAACTCAGCGAGCGCTGGGCTTAAACTAGGACATGTGTAATTGCTAGATCTTTCTGGCCTGCTGTAGACCGGGCGCGGTCAAAGGAGCTCCTTATGCTTACGAACCCCCAGCTCTCACTTATAAAGGGGGTTCTGACTGGCCATTGTGTGATTGGTATCCACGCGTTAAGATTGGGAATTTTAACTGATCCCTTTTGTATTAGTTGTCAAGAGGATGACGAGGTGGAAACATCTCAACACTTCCTGTTAGACTGTCCAGCGAGGCTGAGATGGAAAAATTTTGGCTCGCATTTCTTGTCTAACCCTGAGGTGCTATCAAGCATCGAAATTAGCCGCACTCGTAATTACGTAATGGGCTCACAGCGCTTCGTCGACTAAACTAATGGTCCGTTCAGTTCTTGTGGTATCACAAAGGACAATTCCTTGATTTTCCAAGTGCGCTCCTTGTCTGGGGCAACCACTATAACCTAACCATAACCCAACCTTCCCTTCCTGGATCTTTCCTTGGCATTTAATTTTAATCTTAACTTTTTGTTTAACAACACCTAAGTATTTAGCTACTTTCACGAGTCCAGCACCATTTAGCGTATAGTGATACACTTGGGAGATTCTGTATTTAATTGTGGTGGGAACCATTAGGGTCTTAGTAAGCTTGGCATGAGATTCAACGGTTTTTTTACTATGCCCAAACCCTTTATAATAGCTCACCTGGAACTTGAGTAAATTTGATTACTGCGGTTAGAGCCCGATCACTTCCATAAGCTATGATCTGCCATTCAGATTTCATAGGAGTAGAGAGAGAAGTCTGCCTTGCGGCGCGCCTATTATTGTGTAACCGTGGGCAGATATATGTATACCTTTCCCATCTCCGCAAGTATACCAAAAGAGGAGAACCAGAGATTTTTTTTAAATGCTAAATTTGATGGAGCCCTGTCACAGATCTGTCTTTAAAATAGATATGTGTCTGCATATACTGGGGGCTTCATCGGCTTCTGTGACTTAGCTTCTGACGTACTGAAAGATGGAGGTAAAGTTTACTGCTCGAAATTCGTTTGGTTAGCGAATTCCGGGAACCCTCCATAGGGGAGGGGCTGAATCACTTATTCGAAAGTTTCAAGACCATATGCTACAGATTCGAGATATGCCTAGTGAGTTCCGGATCAGGAGGAGAAGATTCTACTATCCAAAGTTTGGGGTTTATGAAGATGTTTTAAGTAGTTATTTGGAATTAGGGAAGGCTTTGGGAATCTGAAGGTATTCCAGGTCGCGTATTCGTCACCATTTCAAGCGGTGCATTTCCTTAAACGTCTTTTATGAAAACCTGTTTCATGAAAAAGTGCTCTCGGACGCTTGTCATAGACTGTTGATATCTATCGTGTGGAGTTTCTGCCGGCTTGACAACGAATATGGATGCTACCGCGTGGGTTATAGCAACTCAAAGAGTAATTAGCGACAGATAATGGCTTCCATCCAGCTCTGACTGCTGTAATATGCACATACTTTGTCAACCATTTATGACTTTAGTAATGATCGCCACGAACTGTAGGACCCAACTAAACACAATAACATGCAAAACATGAACGACGTATGAAGGAAGTGTATCCATACATACAACACACGACTTGTGACTCAACAGGCCAAAAGCGTCAATAAAAAAAAAACTACACCAACATAGACTACGGAAACATAACGACAGCTTGGCTAAAGATGCAACCTCAACGCTGAGTGGATCACCACAAACATGTGAAGCCTTATTATGAAATCGACAACAGCATCTAAAAGATGTTGGCACCACAAACTGCCCGAAAATGGCGGCAGACTCGTGCGAAGATTGCAGAAAACTTATCTGTACTTATAACAGGTTATGAAGCGGCAGACAGACGTTACGTGGCAGTTACGCGCTGAAGGCATGCATGTACTTGTATCAGACAATCGAGTAATCAACCGCGCGGTTTGGCTTATGGGTTAAGTCTAGTGGTATGTAGATGCAACATTTTGCTGCTTGCTTCGCATATGACAGCGCTTGGTGTTTGTCGTGTTGTTGGCGGCGACCCGCTGGAAGCATAAAACACGCAAAACCACTAACTAAGCTGTAAAATTAATAGTCAACATAATAAGTGGAATTTTATGACAGTCCGCAGAAGTTGCCCATTCGCCATTTCCATTTCCATTTCCATTTCCGCAGCATGCCACATATGAGTAACTTACGAAGAATCGTAATATTGTATGGTGTTTCTTGCCAAGCGGCGTCACACCTCCTGACTTTTTTTTTACTTGCGAGGCACGGAAGGGAAGCGAGTGTCTTCACTCCGGCAAACTGGCGTTGGTAAGTCGTCGCCATCGTCGCCGTCGTGGTCACGCGTGCAACGAATTTAAATTACCTGCCACAAGTTGTAGCGTGCTGTAGCCGCATCAGAAACTATGAGCACTTTGCAAACTTCGATATTCATTTGCCATTTAAATAACTTTGGCAACTCTGGATGTGTGTGTGTGTGTGCGCGCGAGTGTGTTTTTGTTAAGGCTAAGCACCTTCCCGAAAAGTCAAAAAGTCATTAAGTCGCGTTTAGCCTGGGCAGACACATGCAACCGCCCTTTTAGCGGCATTCTCTTTAGTCGAGTTATTATTGTTAATGATGCCGCTATGGCGGACACATGAAATGGCAATGGGGGGAAATAAACCTTGGCGCAAAATTAGTATTGGAGTTGGCTTTGAATAAGCGATAGACTTAAGTTGGTCGCCTGTGTCATTTTTTATGTATGTAAATACAAATGGATGAGGGTATATACTTTGTGGCAACTTTAATGATCTTCCATAATTAAAGCTGTGTTTCTTGTTTTTAAAATTGCGCGCTGAAAGTGTTTATGAATGGCTATAACTATTTATGAGGCAGCAAATTTTCAATATTAATAGCTTAACTGAAGCAAATGTTTGTATTTCCCCTCAATACGTAGTTTGATTGCTGATAACAATGAGGCTTTTAAGTGTCTGACTACAATAAATCGAATGAAATTGAAATTAGCAAAGTAAAACTGGCTGAAAGTTGGGGAGAAAATTAGAAAGTATTGCGCTGAAAGGAATATAAAAAGCTTTGTCCAACTTTTCATGGGTGACTCCTTTAATGCGATCGGTGGCAAACGTAGCTTTCGAGATATGGAATGCAGAAGTAACCTGACTAACCACAAATGATAGCTAAAAGTAGCTCCCACTTGGCGCATAGATGAGACAGGCTTTTGCACATCCATGCTCAAACAATGATGCTAGTCCAAGTATTGAGGAAAGGTACTATTTATATTAGAGCGTCTCGCCTTACAGCAAAAACAAAAAATTCGCCGTGCTCATCGCTCATATGAAGTGTTTTTGAAAAGCATTTAAAAAACAATTTTTTTTGGACAACCCTAGTAGTCGCCCAATTACATTTTTCTACAGAACCTTCGGCATTAATACTCGGATTTTAAAGTGTGATACACCAATGTTTTTGTCTCGAAGAGGGGGTTTTCCTACGGAAGTTCATTGACCTCATGCGCTCCATAAAAAAAAAGTTGGTTTTTTCCGTATGGTTTTCCAACTAAAAATAAAAAATATTTTATTTCGGGTTCTACTGAACTAATCGAAATACTTCTTTCGCAAAAGATTAATGGTTTTTGACGGTACGTTAGGGTGGTAGCAACTAAGATCTGGTGGGTAAGTACCACAGTGGAGCACAGGAGGTCAATGAAGTTCCGCATGAAAAACCCCCTCCTCTAGGCAAAAACATTGGTGTATCACACATTGAAATCCGACTATAAATGCCGAAGATATGGAGAAAAATGTAATTGGTTGACTACTAGGCTTGTCCAAAAAAAAATATTTTTTTAAAATTCTTTTGAAAAACATTTCATATGAGGGGGTGCATGGCGAACCTTTTTTTTCGATACGGTCTAATGTATATGCTTATATTAAGGCAAAAGTTCTAATTGGCGATGAGGTTGATTTTTAGTTGTTACATATAGCACGGATAAGTTGCACACACTAATCTAAGGACTTAAGCATAGAATGGTAAACATTGTCTGTGAGGTGCAGTATTTTTTTTTTGCTTTTCCAAAGCGCAAATATCCTTACGTCTTTCAAAAAATCTTTCTCTCGAAAACTTCCAGGGCCGCCTAATCCAGTTGCTGTCATTGATCATACTTCCACGCCATATACCATACCAGTACGGTCAAGATCAGTAGTCTATGAAGTGTGGTTTTTATAAGAGTAGAGACAGAGAGGACTTGAACTTATCAACTGCCAACACAGTCACATGTAGCACTTGTTCGTAAGAGTGATCCTCTTGTCGTTTGGCATCAAATGGCTCGGAGAGGTCCTTCCCAACGAAGCTGTTGCTTTTGTCAAAAGAAAAATGATTACGCAGCCGTTGATTCTGCGAGGATGCCGAATTCAGGCAATGTGGCATAAAGGCAACTTCCTTTCGTGATGACGAAAGCGGCTTTAAAGTCGACAAATATTTATGTAGGCATCATGTGGTTATCTTATTACCGAGAGTCTTCTCCAAGATTTGGCTTATGGTGTATACCTGGCTTATGTTGGATTTACCAGTACGAACAATTGGTACGTCCACTCTGTTTGCGAATTAGGCACAACACGCCTGAGATCCAGTCGACAGGGGCACGCGCTTTCATTTGACCATATTCTGCAGAGAGTTGATGAATGCCGCCATGCATGAACAGCTGTCAAATTGTTTAGCCGAACAAAATTGATATTCGCACTTCGTCCTATTCGGGCGCTTGGGCATCTATTCCGTCCTCACCGACTGGGGGTCCGGGTAAGTCTTCTCCACCGGTTTCAGTGATGTTACCATTAAGCAGGATAGCAAAGTGTTCTCTCTACAAGTTAGTAACTATTTTCCGTACAACGGTCACTACATACGTGGCCATGGTTCTTATTGCAGAAATTCGAACTGATAAATTAAATTGTTCACCCGATCATCCTTATTCTATACATTTCAAGCTCTACCCACACAGGTATTTCGGCATCTCTCTTTTTATGAAAGCAAATACGTCTCGCTTTCCTTCTCAGCTCCCTAATAGATCCCACACAGCCCGCTTTACGCCAGGCCGCAGCGTGACCTTGTAGGGCTATCTTTTTTTCGGCAGAAACAACGAGATGTTGGCTCTAGTCTATCAGAATATGACCAATTTCCTTTCCCGCCCCCCGAAATCTTTTACGCTGGAACCGAGTGCTGCTGACTAACATAATTCGACTTCCAGCGAAGTCGATCAGTCTAAGTACGTTATCGAATATTTCGTAATAGAGTTAAAATTTTTCGTCGGTGGGTTCCCAAGCCAAGCACGATCGTGATGAGGACAGCGCTAGTGCTTTAAGCCTTCCTAAACAATATCTTTGGACACGACCTCCACCTTTTTTTGACGAGACATGAGCGCAAATAAGCGAGATATTGACGAATCTCGCTTTGATGCGGTTTACGGCGAGACGCTCTGCTAATTCTATTTTTAAAAAAAGGGACAAAATCAGATATTTCAAGAACGAGAAAAGGTAGCGATATAAATGTACCGGTATTTTAAAGTTTTTGAGAGTGATAATTCAGAAAAGTAGTATCGTTTGATAGACGAATCAATTTGACCTTTAAAATGAATTTTAAATATAGCACGTTTTAATTTTTTTTTTTTGACCCGAAACCAGTGGACAATGAATTTTCAAAAAAGTTTTAAACACATATTTTTGCTGTTCTTACGTCAAGTAATCCACTTCCATTGTCGCAAGAACTGAAAAACGCATTTACTTTTTATAAGTTCATTGCATTATGTTTTTAGGAAAAATAGGACAAAAAAATTAAAAATTTTATTTTGAAAGTAATTTTAATTGATTGAATGAAAAATTAACTTGACCTCAAAACCGACCTTTAAAAGTAAAATTTTTAATTTTTTTTTACCCAAAAACAGCATGCGATTAATTTTAAAAAAATTTGAAAAGAAAAAAATGTAAAACCTTTTATTTTTGAAGGTTAATTTAAAGGACAAGGCAATTTCTTTATCTAACAAGACTATTTTTCCCGAATTCTCCACTTCAAAATCTGTAAAATTCCATTACATTTAATTCGCTATCTTTTCTCGTTCTTTAGATATATGTAGTACATAGTGCGCTCCATCAATGAGGTGAACGGCAGTGACAAAATCTCTCTCCCACCACATAACCAACACCGAAATTCGCAGTAGCTGCTGCAGACGTCGCAATACCACACATATTTCTTACCTTGCCGTTCCTTTGCATGGATGTCAGTCAGCCTCTGCTTTCCCGATGACATCCACCACCCAGGCTGAGCCACGTTTCGCATTAATGGTCCGCTCATTTCAAGTGCATACTCCAAATCAAAGACTTTTAAATGTTTTCTGGGGTCGTGAGCCCTTAAAAGAAATACGCCGGTGTGCTCCCACTCAAACTCCCTCTCTTTCTGCGATAATCCCAGGCTACAGAAGGGTTAATTACCGCATCACTCTCACGGGTTGCTCACTTTGATAGGGTTGAAAAGTGGACTCTCTCTACACGTTATTACTTCTCTATAGGAGGGTGGTATTCATATTTACTGTATCTATTTTACTGAAAAAGGGATCTCATGGAAGTGTGCCTTTTTCGGTAAGTGAGTCTGAAGCTAAAACCCAAATAGATAGCTGAACAGTACTATGGTTCATAAAACGATGACACTCGAGTAAAATGGGAATGCATTAAGATAGCGGCGAAAAAGTCTACCAAATAGCATCGAGTTGGCATTTTTAACAAAGTAATATTGGTTTACCCTTGGGGTTTCTTATGTATTACAAAAAAAAAAAACCGGAAGTAGGCACCTCTATCCGACTGAGTATCGAATAATATAAAACATTTGTGGCAAAATTGCTTAATTTATTATGTAGCCAATCTACAATAATAATTGACCAAAGCCACTATCCGATTTCAATTGCATGACAGGAATAAAAGTATATGTGTGCGTATATTAAGAGATCGCTTAATTGCACAATTTGTCTTATTCTTTTCCCCAAGAAATAATTGGATTTCTTAATCGCTACCCTGCAGCAAGTTAGCAACACTCGCGTAAATCGACTTACGTATGCAAATACATATTCTATAGAGTCCGAACGAGATTTAATTGAAACATTTTGATGAATTTCTTATCGGCTACATGACCCGACTCAGACACAAAATAGACAACGCTCCCATTGGTACAAACTGGCCACCACTTTTCCCCTAACCACTCGACTGAGTAGTGGTAAACAAGTAAACCAATTAATTCGCTACGACATTTTCTTGCGCCTTACAATTTGATTGCTTATCAGCTTGAATAAATATTAATTTTAATTTTGTTTCTTCATTTTTTTGCAATAAGAAATGATTGAACAAGATTTTATTGGTACTTGTTGTACATACATATGTCAACTATATGAACATGCAAGAATAAGTATGTATGTAGTACGTATAGGTATAACTATAAGCGCTACAATTTAATTAGAGGCTTTGGGACATAATGGCGTTTTTTTTAGGCAAAAACATTTTTCTAAAGTAGTGATTTAAAAAAATGCTTAGTGTGTTAATAGCAAAAAAACAACTATTTATTAAATTAAATGGCGCGAGATGACGGTGTTGAACAACAAGCGCGCTGGCCAGCTAAACTAAACAAGTGTACACAAAAAAAAAAATTACAATAAAAAAATTTAAAAACAAAAACCGCACAGTTGTCAAAAAACCTGTTATCAAGCGTCACTACACCGCTTATGGTGCAAACAATATTCCAGTAATTAAAAACTACAAGCTTGTAATCGGTTTCCTAAGTAATTTATATAACTACGACTTTTGTAAAATTTATGTGTCAGGCTATTTTTAGGCAACAGAATACATATTATATTAACTAAATATATCTATATAGCAGTGTAAGTAAGTTACTGAGTGGTTAGATGAATGAGTTGCAGCAATATACTCGTATGGCAGTTTCATATGTCCCCTGCATGTAACAACTGTCAGGCATGCGCAACATTTAGCTGAACGAAGACTGTCAACAAACTCAAGCGAATGACTGACTGGCGCGGAACGAAAAGGCAATCTCTAATTGCCTTATATGTGTGCACCTTTATAAAAACATATTTTCAAATCAGACTAAAAGCCATATATGTATGTAGTTTTCAAACGCGCAAAGCGAATTTCGGAAAAAAAAAATAAAAATTAAATTATCTAAAATAAATTAAAGAAATAAATTGGCAATACGAGCAAGTAGTTCAATAAACTGAAAATTCATAAAAAAGTTTGTAAGCACATTTAAATTTCATAGTAGCCCAGCAGGCAAAACTGTAAAAATACGCGATCACTAAAACGCACCTATTTCTAATTGTTTGAGGCCATTCGCCTTCGGTGCTTGATTACTCTTTTTT
Organism: Rhagoletis cerasi; assembly: GCA_029783565.1. Taxonomy (NCBI): domain Eukaryota; kingdom Metazoa; phylum Arthropoda; class Insecta; order Diptera; family Tephritidae; genus Rhagoletis; species Rhagoletis cerasi. Next base: position 2,827 of record JAPVRG010219662.1, on the reverse strand, counting down.
TTTTGAAAGGAATGGCCAGTTCTTTAAGACCTTCTCGATGAAGTAGTACTTTACTGCAGACACCTACTGCCGTACATAAACTGGCGCGTCAAGCGCCACAGAACTGTCAAAAATCCTCATGACCATACAATTTGTATGAAGCATCCCACAACAACGCGGCGCTAACGCCGAGACAATAAATTTTTCATTTTGGACAGGGCGTTACGTGTTGAAGTTGGGTGCGGAAGAAAGACCGAAAGAAAGAGAACAACAGATAAAAGAGGAAACGAGAATAAAAATGAGAGGAAATGAGAAAACGTTAAAATTAACGCCGCGTTTATTTGGGTGTGGCTCCAATTTAGGTACGGCAGATACCGGGACGCCTACTGCGAGCTTTCCTCTATTTGACTTTCGTTGCTTTAGGAATGCACCTACTGGGCCTACTTAGAATTGCAGCTTCCAAAGAGACCTTCTACTGAAAGAGCCCTGACTGAAATAATTTACTTAGAAGCGCACCTCATTTTGCCAACTGGGAATCGCTGTGCGACTATAGCAAATCCTAGATTAGGCGAAAATTAAAAGGCCGCAGCACCCGCTAAATTAAACAAAACTTAAGTGGTTAAAAAGGTCTGCATTCTGAAATTAAAAAGATAAAAAGACCTATTCAAATAACGAAAACGACCGGAAAATATAAGGAAGCGCACTCTCAATAACTGTTTATTGTCACTGAATGCGTGATTGTATGGTTTCTATTGCCATATTGCGATATCAACTTCAAGGTACTAATAGTATCAGAGAGAGAGAAAGATAGTCAAATCAATCAATCCACCAGTCGATCAATGAAAGATAGGTGTTACTAGAATAAAATTTTACGAAATTTGATAAGAATTTCCAATTAATCTTTTCATTTTCAGCTGAATAAGTTATGTACATATATGCATATGAATTTTAATTGCCGTAGGGAAATGATATTTAACCCGACTTGAAGCCAAAATTTTTACTAGGAATTTTGAATGAGAGATATTTGACAAGTATGCGACAATGAAGCCCACTGAAGTTTACAAATTTTAAAGGATATTTTCTTTACTAACTCATATATCCGCCTAACCAAAAATACGTGCCAAAACCTCTTCTCCAGCTATTTTACGAGCTGAATCTGGTTGTCATTCGACCCACATCTGAGAGCAGCCAGGCTGGAGATCTTCCAAAAGACCAGCTGCAAGCGGAGTGCTTCGGATAACGGGTGAGCTCAGGAGCTACTCAACCATACTCGGTTAAAGCGTATCTCTGTCTTGGTGAGCGATTCTCTTTTTAACTCGTGGAACCAATTAGGGATAAAAAAAACAAAAAATGCTCATCAAAAAAGAGCAAAAGAAGTAGCAAACAACACCTCAACTAAAGCTACCACACCACATAACTATCTTACGGCAGAAAAAGGCGCTCCTCGTAAGTGAAGTTCAAAAGCTAGTTCCTCTCACAAAATTGAAAGAGGGGGTTTAGTTGAGCTTCTAAGTATGCAGTTACAGTTTTTCGCGCAACCTAAGCAACCAATGATTAAGCAGCGGTAATAATACCGTGTAGACCCGAGGGTTATAACAGAATGAGAGGGCGCTTTGGTGCACTCACTTTAACTTATTCGGTCTAGTGAAGTCTGCAGCGCCTTTTAAGCATGAAGTGCGGAAACAAGAGAATATCTGTATTGGATCAAGCGGCCCGCTATAAAAACGTGCAATTAACACAATTTTTTCAGGTTCTTTCTTTATGCTGTGATTGGAAACGGTCACGTTAAAGTCTAACTCCAATTAAAAGTGAAATTCAGCCTCAGATCATAGCCCTTCTTTTGATGCCAGCCACGGAAAGCGGTTAAAAGACCATGACTTAAGTGTATGCACCTGGAATGTCCGCACTCTTACTGGAGAATGTTCCTCTGCCCGGCTGATATAAGTCCTCTTGAAGACTAAGGCTGAAATCACTACCATCCAAGAATTCCGATGGGTGGGGTGAGGAAAGGAAAGCGCAGGGCCTTGCGACGTCAACTAGAGCCGTCATATTTATAAAGGAGTGCAAACTAGGAGTTGGTTAAGTAGTGTTAGAGACTCTGCGTTGCCAAGTGATCCCCATCGAAGTGAAAATCTTTAACATCTCAAGCCCTGACGAAAGGGAAGGAATGGATGCCCAAAGATCTTTTCTGTGAGTGCTTGGAGCTCTAACGAGCTTTGCCCCCGTCTAAATATAAAAATCGTACTAGGCATGCGATTTCAACGACAAAGTGGGCAAAGAAGATATTTCAGCGATTGAACGATAACGCTTATCGACTCCCTCAGTATAAGAAGATGTATTAACACGTTTGTCTTTCTCTACATCGAAAGACGAGACATCAATTCTATCATGTTGTCAGTGTTTAAATGGCGGTACGATCCGAGAACAAACATCAAGTCGGACTACCCTTTTTTTGCAGCCAAGATACGCACACGGCTCTGTGCAGTAAAAAATGTGCGCCCAACAATGCAAGAAAAGTTCAACGTCGAAAAGCTGCAATTACAATAGACAGCCAAGTTATTTGCCACTCGACTCCTACATTGGGTCTCTGCGAGTACTCTTCAAAGCTGTGGGATTACAGGCAATGCGAGCTATATGGGATCTTTAAGGGGAGCAGAAAAGGGAACGAAATTTCAAAAACGTGCGTACGACGATCCGGAAATACTGGCAAACTAGATTTAAGGACGATTTCCAGACTAGGGTGAATGCCTGTAACCATGCGACCGATATTTAAAACATACCTTAATTACTAAGAGAACACTTTCCCATCCTTTTGAATGGTAACAGCGCTGGACCCAGTGGAGATGAT
>JAPVRG010219624.1:0-17374 GCA_029783565.1 Rhagoletis cerasi | reverse complement strand
AACAGCAAACTGCCGACGCTGGCGAACCGGCACAAGCCAATGTGCTGCGAAAACGTAAGTTCAAACCGCACGAGCCCGAAAGCACTGAATCCGTTGTCTACCTGCCCGAGCAAGCCCGTGTAGTTATCTGTGGCGGTGGCACTGTGGGCGCATCGGTCGCTTACCATCTGGCGCTGCAGGGCTGGGGCAAAGACACCATCCTCATTGAGCAGGATAAAGTGGGTAGTGGCAATCCTTGGGCTGCTAGCGGTTTGGCTGGCCGCTTTGAGCCAAGCTACTCAGAATTACGACTAGCTGAGTACTCCATAGACTTAATTAAATCGTTGACGGCGCAAGGACTGCCCACGGGTTGGCAGCCAGTTGGCAGCTTGAATTTAGCGCGCACCTTCGATCGCATGACCGCATTCCATCGCATGCGCTCACAAGGGCGCGCTTGGGGTATCAACTGTGAGATATTGACGGCCGATGAATGTAAAGAGCGCTGTCCGCTAATTGAGACAAGCGATCTAGCTGGTGGCTTGTGGATACCAGAAGATGGCGTTTGCGATCCACAGCAAGTTTGCAACTCATTTATTGATGAGGCGCGACGCTTGGGTGTGCAAGTTGTGGAACATTGCGCTGTGTTGAAAATTAACAGCGCACATGGAAAGGTGAACCGCATCGAAACCTCAGCGGGTGATGTGCTCTGCGATTATTTCGTCAATTGTGCAGGATTTTGGGCGCGTGGCGTGGGCACATTGTCAATGCCAAAAGTTAAGGTGCCACTAAAAGCGGTGGAGCATCATTATCTGCACACCAAACAGATTGAAGGACTCGATCCGATGACGCCTTTCGTGCGCGACTATGACGGTGGCGTGTATTTCCGTGAGAAGAATGGGCGCATACTGGCGGGTGTGTGCAGAAAATGAATATCTCTTTGATTATTTTATAATTTAATTTTCTTTTAGGCGGCTTTGAGCGCGAGGCGAAAATGCTCTATGAAGATGGCGGCATACCGCTGCTGCAGAAGGAACGCGAGCTGCCGCCAGACTGGGATCATTTTCATTGCTTGCTTGACGAGCTGCTACATCGCGTGCCTTTGCTCAAGTCGTCGAAACTGGATCGCCTGACCAACTCATTGGAAGCGTTCTCGCCAGATTGTAAATGGATTTTGGGTGAAGCGCCCGAGATACAAAATTACTATGTTTCGGCGGGCATGAAAACCATAGGCGTATCGGCTGCGGGCGGCATTGGGCGCGCCATCGCTGATTTAATAGTGAAGCGCTCAACGTTTGTGGATCTACATATCCTGGACATAAGCCGATTTTTGGGACTGCATAATAATCGAAAATTTCTACGTGATCGCTGTAAGGAGGTGCCCGGCAAGCACTTTGAAATCAACTATCCATTCAATGAGTTTCAAACGGGGCGCAATTTGCGGATGTCACCAATCTATCCGGCGCTCAAGGAAGCGGGCGCTGTATTCGGACAGACAATGGGCTATGAGCGGCCGTACTATTTCGATCCGAATGACAAGAAGGGTAAGTCAGTTTGAAAGAGCGATGCGTATGAATAATAATTCCCGTCTCTTCCAGATGAGTTTGGTATCACACGCTTTCGCACCGCCGAAACGAAAACTTTCGGCAAGCCGCCCTGGTTCGATCATGTCGCCAACGAGTACAATGCCTGTCGTGAGCGTATCGGCATCGCCGACTATAGTTCGTTTACCAAATACGATCTATGGTCGAAGGGACGTGAAGTAGTCGATTTATTGCAATATCTCTGCTCCAATGATGTCGATGTGCCAGTGGGTTCTATTATACACACGGGCATGCAGAACCATTTGGGTGGCTATGAGAATGATTGTTCGTTAGCGCGGCTCTCCGAGCGGCAGTGAGTAGCAGGCGGTCGATTAAATGCAAAGCAAATATTTTATTACATACAATTTTTTTTTTGTTCATTTTCAGCTACATGATGATTGCGCCAACTGTGCAACAAACGCGCTCCATCACCTGGATACGCAGACATATGCCAAATCATTTGAGATCTGGCGTAAATGTGGCTGATGTCACATCGATGTACACCGCTATTTGCATACTGGGTCCATATACGCGCATTTTGCTCTCCGAATTGACTGATACGGATTTAACGCCGAAGAATTTTCCATTCTTCACATATAAAGTGAGTATTCATGGCGGTTTGAGCGCCAATTATTCAAAAATTTCCTATGCAGGAACTCGATGTGGGCTTAGCTAATGGCATACGCGTACTCAATATCACACACACCGGCGAATTGGGTTATGTTTTGTATATACCAAATGAATTCGCGTTGCATGTGTATACGCGCCTCTATCAGGCTGGCCAAAAATTTGGCATACACCATGCGGGTACGAAAATCCTTTTTCAATTATATTCATAGGAATGGAGAAAATATCAATTAACATTTTACTTTACAGGCTACTATGCGACACGCACATTGCGCATTGAAAAATTCTATGCCTTCTGGGGTCAAGACTTGGACACATTTACCACACCGTTGGAATGCGGACGCAGCTGGCGTGTTAAATTGAATGTACATACATACATATAGATATAAGCTCGGTCAGTTTCTGCACTACATTATTATGTATTATTTTTACTTCCTTCTAGAAACCTATCGACTTTATTGGCCGCGAAGCGCTGCTGCAACAACGCGAAGAGGGTGTGAAGCGCATGTACGTACAGCTATTACTTAACGATCACGATCACGAGGTGGATTTGTGGTGTTGGGGCGGTGAACCCATTTATCGTGATGGCAAATATGTAGGCATGACCACCACCACCGGCTATGGCTTTACATTCAAAAAGCAAGTTTGTCTTGGCTTTGTGCGCAATTTCGCTGAAGATGGTACCGAACTGCCGGTTACGAACGATTATATACTCTCGGGTCACTATGAGGTGGAAGTGGCGGGTATGCGTTTCGAAGCGAAGGTCAATTTGCATTCACCCAATTTGCCAACGAAATTCCCCGACAAAGAGCGTGAGGCATATCATGCGACGCGCGATAAGCTGGGACAGGCGGATTTGTTGTCCTATGAAACGAAGTACTGAGGCGAAAGTTGGAGGCAATGAAGAGAGTAGAGCAAAAGAATGGATAATGAAGAGGAGCGAAAGCTCAAACAGTGGATATTAAGTTATTACATCACGTTAATTTATAGTTTTAATTTCTTTAAAATTCATTTAGTTATAATTGTGAATTATCTCGTTGTTAATTTAGTTAGGAATTTTTAGTAATATTTTTGTTTAGTTTACCATGAATTGTTGGTTCCTTATATTTCTATGTTGTATGTTATATTTACGAAATCGCATTGATATTTAAAAATCTCAAATGTACTGAGTTATACATACATCAATCACATACTTAAACAATTGTTCGAACTAACCACCTGCATAGTACATCCATACATATGTGAATGTTTAATTATGAAATACTTAAAACAAAAATTTAGCCCTTATTGAATTTGAAAAAGTCTGCTACGCGCATTGCATTTATCAATTACTAATCTAAAAGAAATTTCTAAATCTTATATAGTCTGTATTCCTAATTAATTAATTAATCGCCTGAAATCGGATATTAGTAAAAAAAAAACTGCAGCTCAATTAATCGAAAAAGTAATTTGAAAGCAAATGAACAAAAAAAATAAACAAAAATAATAAAATAAAACAAAAAATAATTGATATCAAAGCAAGTGTCCTTTAGTTGTTTATTAGCAAAGAGAAAGAGGAAAACGATATTAATTGTGTAATTCATAAAAACCAAAAATAGTTTTAAAAAGCTCTATAAAGTGGCATTTTCAAATTAATTTTGTTTTTTCACAAATTTGATTTTAAATGAACATTAAAACGCCTAAAAATATACTTTCTGAATATACGCTATAAATGGAAATATCGAGTAAGTTGCTTTTGCCAAACTACAAAAATTAAAAAAAAAATCTATTAAAAAGTAACAAAAAAATATAATTTTTTACACCTCAATTTATACGAAAATCCTACCAAGCGTTATTCTAATCGTAATAATAAATAAAAAATAATAATCTATACATATACATATATGTATATAGCCCCTATCCGCTCAATTGTAATTTTGTAATAAGAAATTGTAATAAAATTTTTAGAAAAAGCAAAGCAAGAAGCATTTTTTTATTTTCCCACTCTAAAATGAATTACATTAACATATTTCAAACCAATTGGAACCACTCCAACAAACTTCGATTTTTTTAAGAATTAGATTATTTTTTTTAACTCATGTTCGAAACGCTTTTTGCACTAAATATGACTCGTTGGTAGATCGAAAAGAAAATTTTTAAAGGATTTTAGTGCAAATTTCGAATCTTCGAGTATCGATGTTTCAATCAACAAAAAAAAAATATTTCAAAACCAATTTTGAGGAAACGTATGCGCGTCAATGCATAGCATGTATGTACATTAGAGCGTCTCGCCTTACAGGCAAAAAAAAAATTCGTCGTACACACCTCATATGAAGTGTTTTTGAAAAGCATTTGAAAAAAAAAATTTTTTTGCAGGGGGTTTTTCCTACGGAAGTTCATTGACCTCATGTGCTCCATAAAAAAAAGTTTTTTTCCGCATGGTTTTAACTAAAAATGAAGAGGTTTTATATTTCGGGTTCTACTGAACTAATCGAAATACTTCTTTCGCATGAGATTAATGATTTTTGACAATATTTAATCCACTGTCATTAGGACGGTACGTTAGGGTGGTAGAAACTGAGATCTGGTGGGTAAGTACCATAATGGCGCACATGAGGTCACTGAAAAAAGGAAAACTCCCTCCGAGACAAAAACATTGGTGTATCACACTTTAAAATCCGACTATAAATGCCGAAGATATGAATAAAAATGTAATTGGGCGACTACTAGGGTTGTCCAAAAAAAAAATTTTTTTAAATGCTTTTCAAAAACACTTCATATGATGGGGTGTACGGGTGTAGCTCTTTAAAAAAAAGTGTGTAAGGTTTGAGTTCGAATTTTCGAACTTGCATAAAGTATACATAAATTGTTTTCACTAATAAAATTTAAAATTCTTAACCCATTTGACATTAGTTAACTACAAATAAATACTAAATTACGTCTCTAATTAATAACCACAATATTCTAAGCTGAAAATAAGCAATTATACACTTTTTGTGTATGTTCGAATTTTCGAACTCGAGCACAAAAACCTGTTTAGGCTAATTTTGCTTGATATCATGTTTTTTATAACGATAAGAAAAATATTACCAGCTTTTAGCGTTAATTTCGAATTTTCGAACAATGATTTTATTTGCGAAATTGATGGCAATTAAGGAAGAAAATATATTTTCAAATAAATTTTTATGAAAAAGATACTCGCCAAAAGCATAAGGTGTTTAAAAATTGTTGAAAGCTTATTTTCGAATTTTCGTGCTTGAATATGAATTGCCAATAGCCAATTTTAACCAGTCAAATAAATTTCGTTGCATTTTAAGCAATTTTCCATGTTCTGCTACTATATGTTATTAATAACAGCCATATTTGTAGGCTGAACATAAAATAGTATACTTTTTTTTGTATGTTCGAATTTTCGAACGAAGAGTTTTAAATGGCTTTTAGACTAATTTAGCTTTTTGTCGAATTTTTAAAATGGTAAGATAAATGTTACAGCTTTTTAGCGTTGACTTCGAATTTTCGAACTCGATTTCGAAATGTTTTTCGAATAAAAAAAATTTTAGTGATGATTTCGAAATTTCGAACATATATTTTTTTTTTGTAAGAAATACTGAAAATAGCAAAAGAGTTGATTTTCGAATGAAATTTTGTTAAAACTTCAGCTCGCTAATATCAAAAAGTTACTTAAAGCTTTGAAGTTTAATTTTTTTATTGCGAAATAAATAGCTTTCGAACTTTTAGGATTCGAAATAAGCGCTGTACTTGAATTTGATTGAAGACTTGTAAAGAATAAAACAAAAAATGTATAGTTGCATACAATAATGAGCTTCGAATTCTTTGATAAGCGTAGTATTATTTAAAAACCTATTGTATGTATGTATGTGTTTTGACCACAGCACAAAACATCCCCTTTCGTTAAACGAAGAGTCCTTGACCGGATATATTGAATCTGGGTCGTTCCCTTAAAGTAGGCTTGACTGTCGAGGGAACCTCCACCACTATGGGCGATAACTACGCTAAAACAGATACACAGCTATGTACTTATATGTATGTATGTGTACACAATCAAAACAAAACTATACCAAGGACACGCAAATATTGTAGCTTATGGAATCCCTGGGAAAACGTTAACTCAATCAATTACAGCCTATTTACATATATTTATGTATAACTGCATTTTTGTATGCATAGGCAAAAAACATAATACATACAGCCTCCACTACAAATCCTTGCGCCACAAGTGCCCCTGTCCTATTTTGACGCGTCACTGCAAGCAGCGTAACAGATAGCAAAAGCGGTAAATGCACCAAATATTCAGAGGTATAAACAAGGAAAATTACATACATACATACATACATACAAACATCTAAAAAATATGTTAGTTCCAATATATAGTATACATAAAATTATTTAGATACCACTGTATGTATCTACACATGAACTTTTGCACGCAGCCTCTGTTAGCAGACCCGGAAAAATTCTCTATACCAACGAAGCGAAACAGGCGCTACCCCACCCACCCACCTAACGAATGGCAATGAGGTAGACGGTCAGGTCAGCCAACAAATACATAAAAGTATGCATACAAATCGTGCATATATCCACCGCTCGTTTAGCTCAGCGACCTGAGAATCCACATGCGCGCCGCTACTTGTACATAGCACAATTGTAAATAAACATTTACATATTTGTTTACATTATGTAAAATTCAAAAGCAACGAAATACGCGCCAAAAAAGCAGGGTGTAAAATATGTATGTACCTATATGCATAGATATGAACGTGGAATATATAAGGTGAGTTGTTCGTGTTGGACGCCCACACGTCCCGCACCAAAGAGACGAAGAAGACGTTGTGGAGTTGAATGGCTGAGGGTGTGAACGAAATCATGGAAATGTTTACCTATAAATAGCAAGTTGTTAAAGAGAAGGCACGTAACTAGTCAACGTAAAAGTCACAAACTTACATACATACATAGGCACATTCATAGCGCAGACACTCCCTCCAAGTTGGAGGCTACAAGGAGCAATGCATTTGTTTTTACTTGCATGCACAAAAATATTTACTATTTTGTAAGCACTTTGCTTAGGAGGGAGCATACATTATTTATTTACATACATACGAGCTTTTATACTTTTTACTTTAATTTTAATTTGCACTGATCACTGACAAAAATTCTCTGCACACTACAGGCGCAGAGTTGTTTGCATTGTCAGCTGAGTTTTTGTACGTTAAATACAGGAAGTGCTGCCAGAACGGAAGAGGATATTGATTTTTTTATTTTCTTAGCTCAACTAAGGGTTAAAGTTGCAAGTAAAGGAAGTGCTGCCACTGCGAAAAAATTATGAATTTTCTTTGCGGAATTGTGTGACACTGTGCGACAGCCACAAAAAAAAAAAATACGCGAATGCGTTATGGCAATTATGGAAGGGGAAGAGCTCTAGAATATTAAACCAACTGCCTTTTCGTGCTTAAACGTCAAAAAAAATTTTTTTACAGTGCATTGAAGGTCTCAATTCTGATCTTAATTATTTGAAAAATTTCGAATAAAACTACATTTACCATTAATCTTGTCTTTACGAGCCTATAGTAAAATTTAATGGCGCATATTTTTGTAGCACATTTTAACCCGCTATTTCTCATCCGTGTGGGTCGTTTTGACCCTTGTCTGGGACAAATCTAGTAGCAATTGGCATTTCGCCCCCTTTCTGTTGACCTATTGATCTGAAATTTGGCACACACCTTTAGTTCTGACGACACTTCAATAATGTATATTCAGTATCAGTCTATATCCAAGATGGCCGCCCCCATAAAATTGTGGATTACATATTTTTTCACAACCATCTCAATATGGGTACCAAATGAGAGCGCTTGACTAGTAGAATACCGTACACTGTGAAAAAATTCAAAATCCCAGATGGCTGCCACACCAAAATGGCGGGTTAAATATTTTTTCACAACCATCTCAATATGGGTACCAAATGAGAGCGCTTGACTAGTAGAATACCGTACACTGTGAAAAAGTTTCGAATCCCAAATGGACGCCACCAAAAAATGGAGGATTACATATTTTTTCACAACCATCTCAATATGGGTATCAAATGAAAGAACTTGACGAGTAGAACACGGCGCATTTTATAAAACAAATCCCTCATCCAAAATGGCGTGCCAAGCAAATTGGCGGGTAAATACATTAAGACTGAAATCTAGGTATCTAATCAAAACAAAGGACTTTGTCGACTTAGATTCGTCAACTTAGTTTTTATGTATTGACTGTCTTAACTCTATGATCCGCCATTTTGTTTTGGACGTCATTTTGGATGAGGGATTTGTTTTCTGAAAATGCACTGCGTGCTACTCCTTCCTTTTAAATAATTGCCAAAAAGCATTCGTGTCTTTTTTTATTCGCCTCTTTTTGTTGCACAGCGGTGATTGGCTTGAAGGCATCAGTAGACAATCACTTCTTTTTATTGGTCTGGTTGCTGCTGTAGTGATGGCCCTTGGTCGAAAGTAGCGACCATAAAGTAGAACCGACCATTTTGCGTTGGTATTCCGAAGCGCGAAGCCCAAGCTGCATAAGAATAAGCCAGCGGTCGTCCAACGCAGCCTACTTTACCCGAAATTGTTTAACCTTCATATGGTCTCCAGGCGGCGTTAACAAAGTGAGCTATGCAGTTGCGAATTCCATCGCCACATCACGCGGGCAAACGATATTATTTCAATGATGTGAGCCACTCCAAGTTCGTCGGATCTCACGTTCTCAGCGCATATATACCTCCGCCACTTGCAACAAACTACGTACCGGGAACAAAAAGTCCTCAATTCGCTAGCCAGCAGCACCTGATGAGCCGACAAAAAGATCCTACTAGCAGCGAAGAAGACGATCGGCCGGCCGGTGATAAATTATGCGCGTCTGTGCGGTCGGAAGGAACAAGCTACACGCAATAGAGACGTCTTCGAAAGCAGAGCTATGTACGTCTACAGGCTGCCCTGTTAGTTTTGACGAAAGCCAAATGCTGGCGATGAGTAAGCGCAAAATCATGCTATCGAGTCGGTTCGAGCCGTACGTAGACCATCTGTGCAGCAAAGAGCTAAATAAACTTAACAGTCATTTTGTAAAGATGGCCGTAGTATCCGAAGCACAGCTCCGTTCCAGGTAGTGCCACAGACTTAATAGTTATTTCTCTTGATTTCATTGAGAAGTGGCTACACCTGTCCAGCATGCTGGCAAGGTCCTTATATCACTCAACACTTCAACACACAACTACTGCTTCCATCAACGTTGCCCACTCTCCGGGCTCACCTGAAGAAGAGAACACCACTTGACGGGACCTTCTGGTGGAGTCCAGTACCGCTGCTGCAGAAACAACATAGTTGTGGCGCGGTTGAATGACTCTACCCGATGCTGTGTGGCATTCCCAACAGAAAAGCTTTGGGGAAAGGGAAATTTCGCTCCTCCGCCGTAAGTATTTCGGCCTCATCATTCAGGTGTTACTCTGCGTTTAGATATGTCTAGACATTTTTCGTTTCCTTTTGTTGCTCCTATGCATCACAAAGAAGTATAGAGGCTTGCTACAGGTCGCACGATAGCTTTGTTGGTAGCAAGAAAATTCTTTCTATCAATCGTTGTCGTCAAGCTCAACAAATAGTTAGTCCTGGAAACGAATTGTTTCGACGGCGTGTGATCATTGTGAGCGGAATTTAGCTGAATGGGTTTAAGAGGGCACTTGAAGAGATGGCTAGTATTGTGCGGGGTTCCTTCAAAAGCTGAACATCCTGTATAAGTATGTTGCGCATGTAAGGGTTGAGACCGTAAATTCACCAGAGTTGTTTGGGTCTCTCAAGGCAGCTGATGCCGTTGGTTTGTGATAGGTGATGCTTGAACTTCGCTTATGGCATTCACAGGACGAGAATTCGTAGAGGTGAAGTTTGTCTCCCACGTATAGCGTTCAGTTCTGTGATTTTCGACGGACTTCTAGATGGGTTCTTGGAGACGCTTTCGGACGTTCCAAAAAATGCAAGCCATTGACTGTTTAGATCTCAATAGATTAAACAGTGATGGGTTGCGGACAACATCCTTTCGGATACCTATTTCATTTTTCTAGACTTAGAGGTGTGTTCTCGAAATGTTGCTGACGATCATCGAGTACCCAGATATTAAGCTGCTCAGTGTTTGAGTCCGGAATTGGGAAACTGTGTGGTTGTACTGTGCGCTTCACCGAAGCCATATTTATGCGTAGCTGCGGCCAGGTTGTACCTTAAATATGGGATCAGTAGGACGTCAAGTGTCCTCATTACTGGAGAAAGGAAAGTTTTTGACGGTCAAACTCCCGCGCGATGCATGCTGAAATCTCATATTTGGAGCTCTAAAATTTGGAAACGTTCTACGAAACCAAAGTTTAAATGGCATTTATCGAGATTTTTTACTTATCCAAACGCACCTCTTGACTTATAGGCACAACCTTGCAACCCCCGGAAAAGCCTATGTAGTCTTGTAGATACATACGGTATGTATAAATAAATATTTTTATGTACAACTCGCACGCGCTCTGTGTAAGTGTAAGCTCCCTTTTTTGCGCCGCACTTCTATGTATGTATGCTTTTGCAGCTCATAAGCTGTCCCAGACCATGGCCAACTTTTTACGCGAATACGTAAAAATTGAAATTATATATGTACCTACGTATAGAAAGCAACCAGAAACATGTAGAAAAAGGGCAAGCGATCGATATTTCCAGCGCAGCTGAACTGAACGCAACGAAAGCTGCAAAGTAACGAGAACAGTGAAATATACAATAACAACGCACTTGGCATGCAAACATTTCTCTACTTACTTGTAGAGCAACCACCTTCTTTGTTCAAGCATCGCTTAAATCCCCCTCCCCCCGTTTCTTCAGGCACGCGCATGCGCTGTGTGGAGCTGCATTTCCGGTGCCAAATTGGGGTTGACTGTCACTTTTTTGGATTGTGGGTGGAAAGGGGGGCATTTTAAAGTATACAGAATTTTGCACGTACACACAACGGAAACAAAGCACACATATGTGCATGTGTATGTGAGCGTATAATGAAAAGGACAATAGGTATAGTAAAAATATATATATAGTAGAGAACGTTCAGGATGAAGGGAGTTGGGAAGCTATTCATGGTACATCGAAATAGGAGTGTAAAAGGAAATGAAGTAGCAGGAAAAGTTAAGCAAAGTTAGAAATTGAGTTTTTGTGAGCGGAATCCACTAAATTTTCTAAGGTTTGCTCTGAGAATGTTTCTTACTGCCAACTTTTCCTGACATCGGGTTGACTCTTTTTAATTTTTTGATAGCTTTCTCGAAGATACGTGCTTCATTCTGCCTGCTTCCAGTCAAGCCATTCCTGACTTGAATAGGTCCTCTGAATGATCGCTAAGATCATAATCATATCTTTTCTAGACGGAAGTAAGAAAACATCTTCAGGTTCTAATCGAACTACAGAGCTACTTTTGTCGGACGACTGATCTAGAAAATGTAAACCTCATAAAATTCTAAATAATAGATCCCATCTACCTATCTTCTTCGCAGTTGGGTATTACAGCCTTCAAAGAAGCGAGCTAAATGATTTTGCACTTTTCTCCGCTGTGATACCTGAGAGCAGCGACTGGGTTAACTCCACAGATGTAGGCTCAAGGTTTACTTATCACACCAAGTTTGGCACTATGATTTACTCTGAAAAATTCGTGTGCAGCCGCAGCCTACGGTTCCCCATCAACTGCAATGTCTTTCAAACTAAATTATCCGCAAAATTAGGGACTAATCTTTGGCCCAGTCTTGTACAGTCTTTCGCAATCCACATTGGTTCGATAACTACTATTAAATCCGTACCTCTATAGCAGCTACCTCTCGAAGGAAACAATTGAATATAAATATTGTAAAGTCAAGGTCCCTTTGTGAAGTTTTCCTTAGAATACTTCTGCGTACTGCACCCCATTGTACACGCGAACAGCCGTCGCCTGAACATCGCCTACACAGCGAGGCCTGGATGTTCCCAGAAAGAAACCACAAAATCACGCTCAGAAAGCAGTTCCTCGTTGGTTGCTATAGACGTGAGTACCCGAACGGGCATTTGCTCGAAGCGGAACCTCTACCCAGGCAAGTCATAAGGCATCTCTAGACGAAGTGAAGGACGAGGGCCAGAAGTACGCACGGCAACAACTGGACGCGGCACTGCACAGACATGCAAAAAAAGACATACAACGCGAAAAAGTCACCGCCTTCGTCATTGGGGTTCAATTCCCACCAACTGCAGAGGAAGAGCTGCAGCTGCAGAGGGAAATCTAAGTTACTCTGGCTACCTGTACAGACTAGACCCCGACGCAGCCAATGTACGATATGTTGCCCAGATGACACCAAACACCTCTTCACATGCCCATTCAACCCAACTCAACTAGCAACTCTCTCCTTTTGGACCGGCTACTTTGAAACAGCACGTTTCCTGGGCATACCGTTATTTGAGCTTGACGGCAACTATTGAGGGACTATACGACCAGTAGGTCTATAGCCCCAAAGATTTTATGAATTTTAGAATAGATCCCGGAATATGTCCTCTGCACCTCTCCCTTCTTCGTGAAACGGCTTCGAACTCCAGGAGAACGTGTAGTGGTGTCACAAAATCGACACAGAAAACTTCAAAATATCCCCAACTTGTGTAATGATTCTTAGTCTCTCTTTGGGGAGGTTTATAACTAGCCTGTATCTCTTTTGATTGTACACCTCTAACAAGCTCTTAACCTGACGAAGTCCCGTTGTGTTTCGCCAATGCAGTTCCCTCAGTTTGCTATTTTCCTTTCTGAGCGCTACCTTCATCGTGTTGGCACCTACCGCATGGGAGGGTTCAGGTCCTATCGGGGTCGGAGCAGCGGCTAGTCTGGCTAACTGATCGGCTTTTTCATTACCTTCAACTCCTGCCCTGGTACTCATGCTAGTTGGATAGTATTGTTCTCTGCGAGGGCATTAGGCTTCTCGATGCACTCCAGCACCAATGAGGATCTTACCTCGAAGGACGAGAGAGCCATATGTACCGCTTGACTGTCACTTAGTATAAGAATCCTCTCACTTCGATAATTTCTTTAAAGATTAATCTCTGCACAAATACTGATAGCATAAACTTCCGCCTGGAAGATGCTTGGGAAGATTTCCAGGGTTACTGACAGTGCCAGTCTAGGGCCATACACGCCAGCTCTAATGCCCTCAGGAATCTTAGAGCCGTCTGCATACTACTGTAGTGTTTACTAGCTACAACAACAATCACAAAACAGCAGTTATTGAACTTTACACAAAGACCTCTTGAAAATTCCAGTTCTGACTGGTTTGCGTTGCTTAGTACGATTTTTGGAACTAGAAACGTTCATAACAGCTGTGTCGGATTTGAGCTGGCACACACTAAACTCTGTTCAAAGCCCAAATAATTCATAATTTCCATTGAATTAAAAGTAGATACATATATAACAGGACCAAGGAAATTAGATCTCTGAAAATTGAACTAGCAGTCGCTAAACTCTGTTCAAAGTGCAAGTAGTTTTTTTTTACTTTTTAGGTTTACGTTTCTCCAAGCAATAAGTTGTGTGCTTGGCTTGGGAATCGCCACGTAAAAACCATTTCTAATGAATGTACCACAAATGTCGCAGATGATTTTTTGGTCTCAGTGCAAACCGACAAACGGTCGCCAAATAAAAGGAAGAAATTCACCAGATCAGGCTGACTTTTAATAGACGAACAATTGCCAGATGAGGCACGAATGACTGCTGTCTCAGGTATACGGTCTTCATATTCTCGAGCCTCTTCACTACTATCGCCAATAGTCGAAACTACCAAAAATGCCTCTTCGAAACAGACGAAAAACTCCCCTCATTTTGTGTTCTAAAAGCTTAACAGGGCAATTCTGGCTAAGATAGTAAAAAGTCTTTCGTAAGACAAATGAAAGACAGATGGCAAGAGAGTTCGAAAGACTTTTGTTATTCTGGTAAAAACAAGTCTTAGAAAAAAAGCTCTCTCATTCACCACTCGTGGTGAAGTGCTTTCTTGACTGAAAGCATGGCCGAGTGAGCAAACCCAGTAAGCAAAAGAAGGGCCAGAAACCCCTTCTAGAAACACTTCTAGTACTTCCATTGGCAGACAGTAGTCCTTCTGCTTCTCATTATTTTTTGTATGAGATGTCCCATTTGTCAAGGCCTTACTTTTCCTTTATGTGGGTAGGGCTTCCATAAGCCCTTCCATCGTCCAATTTTTCCCGTTGGAGTGCGATTGCGTTCTGCACTTCACAGATGCTTTTTCAGATTTCGGAAACACAAAAAAAAAAATATTTTATCAGTTTATAACCTCGTTGCCTCTGACGGAATTCGTACTCGCACTGTCCTGGAAGCTAACAAATACCCAGTTGGCGTTTGCGAAAGTGCTTCTCGAAAAGGGCCTTCTCATAGGGCTTCTCATGGTAGGCGCAAGACAGGGTGATGGTGGCAAGCATCTCTGCGCACTGAGCTACAGCCACGCATGTAAACGAGTGTTCAAATGTTCACTTTGAATCAAGGCCAGACCAAGCGATTGCGGCATTTGCAGGGTTGTGTTTGTTAAAATTTTTTTTATTTAATCACCCTGTCTTAAGCCTTCCATGAGAAGGCCTATTAGAAGGCCTTTTTTGAGAAGCCGTTTTGCAAATGCCAACTGGGAAGTACTGGCGGTGCCGTTCGACAGATCCGAGGTTCGAGTCCTCGGTCAGTGGATTTTTTTTTAGTTTAGTTTCTTTTTCTTTTTTAATTTAATTTTCTTTTAATTTTTAGATGTTATTGTTTAAAAAAAATTTTTTTATTTCATTTAATTTTTAAAAACTATTTATTTTTTCAGTTACATTTTTTCTTTTTTCAATTTAATTTTCTTTTAACTTTTAGGTTTTACTGTTTTAAAAAGAAAAACATTTTTGATTTTCATTTAATTTTTAGAAACTTTTTTTATTTATTTTATTTTCTTTTCAGTTAATTTTTTTCTTTATTTTAAATATTTTTTTTAATTAACTTTTAATTTCTAGTGTTTATTGTTAAAAAAAAATTTTTTTTTGTTGAATTTTTAGAAATTTTATTCCTAAAAGACAAACAGAATAGCCCCAAGACCTTCTCGTTTGCAGATCTTTCAATTTATCTTTCGGAATACAGAAAAGAGCTTTCAAAATCGTCGCCAGAATTGACAATTATCTTACGAAAGACTTTAGAAAAAAGTGTTGCAACTAATTAAGTAATAGTGTGACCTACAACAAAAAAAACGGATGCAACAACATATCAGAAACTATAGCAGCAAATTGATAGAAGTTGCTGACCATTAAGAGAACGAATGAAGTAAAAAAAAAAAACAAGAATTTTCACGCATTACTAAGCTACGCACCGAGCGACAATTAATTGCTGCCGCTGGTCTGCTGGTTGTTCTACATATTTATTGTTGACTTCGTAACCACGAAGTACTTTGTGGCGTACAGGCATACGCATGTATGTACATACATACATACATATGTGGCAAAACAATTTCATTCTTTATTCCTACGATGCCTCTGTTACCTTCGTGTTGCTGCCCCTGCTGTTGCTGACATTCTAGGGTAGATGAACTTGTACTTGGTTGCAGCTGTAGTTGGTTGGTTGGTATGCAGCAAGAGCAGCAGCAGCTGAAGCTATAGTATCAACAACTTTTGCAGCAACTATAAATTACATATATGCAATTTTCACAACAACAACAATAACAATCGTTTGAATATTTACTTGCAATTCATTGCTGATTGTTTTTACGCGTTCATGCGCGCGAGCAATCGCTCTCTCTCCCTCTCTTCACCCTCTTGCTCTCTTACTATGCCGCTCTTGCCTAATTTCATTGCTGCAATTTGTACAATGCTGCTGCTGTTCTGTTCGTGTGTTCGAGAATATGTCATCTCGTCCGCAGAAGCCCTTTCAAGCTTCACGTTTGTGGCATAACTCAGCTATTAAAAGCTCGAATACGATTGCTTCTGTACGCAATTTCTTCGCTGCTGTTGTAACTGATAGCTTGGCTTTCTTTACTACATTTAACGGTATTTTTTATATGACTTTTTTCGCCTAAATTCTGAGAATTCGACATGGAGTGAGTTGCCACAACATCTGCGGTGGATATTTTATTCTTCCTCTTGTTTGGCGCCGCGTCCAACAAAGTGCGCCAGTTGTTTCTCTTCTGTGCCAACCGACACGCCGATTGGAAATGCCAAGTGCAGCCAAGTCCCTCCCCACCTGGTCTTTCCAACGCAGAGGCCTCCCTCTTCCTCTGCGCTACCACCAGCGCCTTTCGAGTCGAATACTTTTAGCACTGCAGCGTCTGTGTCCATTCGTGCGACATGACCAAGCCAGCGTAGCCGCTGTACTTTATTCGCTGCACAATGTCCATATCGTTGTAAAGCTCGTACAGCTCATCATTCCATCGTCTGCGGTACTAGCCGTTTCCAACGCATAAAGGACCGTAAGTCTACCGTAGAATTCTCCCGAATACTCCAAGGGTCGCCTCATCGGCTGTAGTCATTGTCCATGCTTCTGCGCCACCAGCACGGGCATGATGAGTGACTTATAGAGCGTGGTTATAGTACGGTGAGAGAGGAATTTACTTCTGAATTGCCTACTCAGTCCAAAGTAGCACTTGTTGGATGCTTTATTCTTCTACTTCTTCTTCTTCTTTATTGGCGCTGTAACCGCCTAAGCGATTTTGGCCGAGTCCAAAACAGCACGCCAGTCATTTTTCTTCTGTGCCAACTGACGCCAATCGGAAATGCCAAGTGAAGCCAAGTCCTTCTCCACCTGGTCTTTCCAACGCAGAGGAGGTCTTCCTCTTCCTCTATTACCAGCATCGCGACCCGCGTTGAATACTTTCAGAGCAGGAGCATTTCTGTCCATTCGAACGACATGACCTAGCCAGCGGAGCCGCTGTATCTTAATTCGCTGCACTATGTCTACATCGTTGTAAAGCTCATACAGCTCATCGTTAAATCGTCCTGCGGTACTCGCCATTGCCAACGCGCAAAGGCCCGTAATTCTTTCGCAGAATCTTTCTCTCGAAAACTCCAAGAGCCGCTTCATCAGATGTTTTTATTGTCCATGCCTCCGCGCCATACACTAGCACAGGCAAGATGAGTGACTTATAGAGTGTGATTTTTGTGCGACGAGAGAGGACTTTACTTCTCAATTGCCTA